>OZ012639.1:22083972-22146972 GCA_963942525.1 Ptychoptera contaminata | reverse complement strand
TATCATTTCTAAAAACAGAAAAAACGTTTAAAATGAAAAAAAAAAAATAAAAATTGTTTTTCTAGCCAGAAGCCAACTATTATGGATAAACTTGGATAGTACCATATTCCTTATACAAATATGTTAGGTTTAAAATTAAAATAATTAATAATATTTTATCAACAAACACAACGGAATTGTTGTTTTTTGTCATTTTACCTATTTAACTTCTTCTTCGTTTTTTTTTTAGTTACATGTCAACTCTGATACCTTTTGAAGAAAAAAAAAAAAATAGCAGAGAAAAATTGAAAAATTTTTTGTCAAAGTAAAAATTTTACATCGTTTGTTCATAAAACCCACTCAGCACACACAACAAAAAAAAAAAAAAAGACGAAAAGAAAAAACGAAGAGGAAAATGTCACATAAATTTCAGATTCCAAGAAAAGGGCAAATATGCTTAAAAAGCAATTATTGTCTCATATACAACACATATGACCGCCATCGATGAGAAAATATTAGCCATTCTGAAAAAGTACCGAAAAATAGCCGATGATATAAGGATATTTTTATTCATAAACATATGGTTCCGAGTTCAAACTTAAGTAGTGTTTCAATTTTTCTTTTATTATTATTATTTTTTATTTTCTTAAAGAAGGAAACTATGAATTTCGTGTCTAAATAATCTTACCAGTTGATCACACGTAAAAACAATAATAAATAAAACATGAAATAAATTCTAATGTTTTCCGCAGGTACATAATAATAAATAATAATAATAATAAAAATATATATCTTTGGAAGCTTAATTTTCTTGCAAAAAAAAAATATAATATTAAAGAATCTATACAGATGTCACAGATCTTAAAATAATTTACAAATACATTCATGGTCTTCGCATTAAAGATAATTTCGGAAACAATGTCTAAGCACGAAAATCATATTCGTCGATCTAGGGCAGAAGCAATTGCGCATAACTGAACAGTAATGCTCTATTAGATCTGAAAATACATATAGCAGTAAAATACTAATAATAGTTTATCATTTGTATCACCGGTACACATTGGAACGTTTTAATATTCTATCCTTTAAAACCAATGTCCATAAATTTCATAAAAAATACCTCACGCCCTTTGGCAAACATGTGAATGCTGATTTTTATAACATATTTATATAAAAAAAAAAAAAACTTAAACGAAATAATAATAATAATAATGTTTAAGTATGTCATTTTAATATAAAAATAATAATAATATTAAATTAAAATCTAAGTTAAATATATTATTATTGTTTTTAATAAAATCAAAAATTAAATAATATTATTATGTAAAAAAGTTTCCTTATACAGTAGATTCTGCTTAATCGGAACACATTTATACTAGTCCAATTTGTCCCAATTAGGCGGCTCTCCCAATTATCTGAAGTTCCACAAATCATACAGGATTAGTGTTGTTTTTAACAAAAAATAGAAAAAATTCATAAAGCTAAACGCACCCATACTTATGTATATACATAATAAAAAATATATTATTAGCATATATTATGTACATAAATATATAATAAAAACAATAAATAATTGTACATTTAATAAATTCTATTAGATAATACTTAAATGACGATTAAAATGATTAAAACTTTAATTAAATTTGTTGCAAATATTCGTTCAAAGTGCTTTGCCTTTTAATTTTGCTGGATTCTAGCTGAACTAAATCATTTTCGTCATCCAAACTGTCCCGATTAAACGAATTATTGTCCCGAAAAAGCGTAGTAAATTTGTATTGTTGTTTCCTTGGTTTTATTTTTATTCTTTAGTATATGTCCCAATTAAGCGGCTATCCCGATTAACCGGTGTCCCGATTAAGCGGAATCTACTGTATATCAAAATATATATTGTATATAAGAAATTTTCTCATGTTTTCATCACATATTGCGTATATTACATTGTATATATATAGAAATTTATATATTATGTATAATAGTTTCAGTTTCGGCACTACATATTGTCAAGAATTTATGTAAGAAAACAACAGAAAACAACAGAAATTATGTATATAAAAATGCGAAATAAAAATAAAAGTATGAAAAGGAATTATATTTTTCATTCTTTTCTTTCTGTGTTTTCTTTTTTTTATTATATTATAGTCGCACCTTAGTAATTTAAAACATGAAAACATATTTGACAATTTATTATTATTATTTTTATTATTATTATTATTATTTCGTTTCGTTTTTTTATTGTTATAAAACAGAAAGGAAAAACAACGATAATATTCATACATTATATGAAAATAAAACAAAAGCTCCCAAATGCATTGAATAAAATTTTTTTTGCTTTTTCTTTTAAATTTTATTATTATTATTATTTTAAAGGAAAAAAGAAAGGAAAAAAGAAAGAAAAAAAAACAACTACAGAGGTATATAAGAATAATTTGAATACAAGAAATATATAATAAATAAATAAATACATATAAAAAGGAGAGCAAACATATAAGAAAAGTTTATATAAATAAATAAATAAATAAATAAGAATTGTGACGAAAACCCGAAAAGGTTTCCTTAATAAAACAAATTATTTACATGCAAATAATGGTAAATTATGTGAATATTATTCACCTATATATATATATATATATATACCATGCATTTAATAAAAATAAATAAATAAGTAAATATATATATATTATGATTATCGTCTAACATTGTCATCATTTCTTTAACTTAATCGTTAACATTATAGCTGATGTATACGGACTACTACCTAACTAAATAACATATAAATAATATATAAAAACAATTTTCTCAAAGAATATATTTCATGAAAGATGATCAATGTTTTTTTCTTTTTTATAACATTTATATATAAATACATGAATTGAGATTATTTACTATGCTTGTAGATTTATTTATTATTATTATTATTTATTTTTTTTGCTATATGTAAGTGAGTTGCTAATCCAACAGGCAACAAAAAAATATAGAAAAAACCGAAGAGATAAAAATGACCTTTTTGTTCAATTTTCCATAAAAATGTATAAAATTCGATGAGATTCATAAAATCAGAAATTCATAAACTGTCGTATATCATTTTGACGCGGTATCCTTTTTTTTTTTTTTTAAATAAATAGATATTTCGAGGCTTTTAAATATGCAATACTTTTTTTTTTTTGTAATGCTAGAGGTTCATATAAAAATTTATAGCTATATAAACCATTTCGAAAAATTTTCATAATATAAAAAATACAGAAAAAATCATCGATTTTGTAATCAAAATTTAATACATATATGTGTATATAGAAAATATAAATATAATTTGGTTTATATATATTAAGCCAATATTAAGTATTGCATTTAATTTTATTATTTAAATAAAATTATATAATTTATATTATTAATAAAAATTATTATTAAGTAATAGTTTATTATACAACAAGTGAGTAAAACTAGTCATTATAAATGAGAATTTATTATTGGAATATTGGAACGAGCGACAGCGAGTGGAGTTAAAATTCGTGTTTATAATGGCGAATTTACTCACGAGTAGTGTACTATGCTTTTTATAATTCTATTGAAAAATTTGAAAACAATTAAATACATATTTATATATGAAAATAGAAAATTAGCCTACTAGATTGAAATACAAAAATTTTATATTTGAAATGTTTAATAGTTTATTATTTATGAGATTCGAAAAAAGGCCTGCTACAAGTATGGTGTAATGAATGTATGAAAATCCATTACTAAACACTTATATGGTCCGTTCACATTAAGCGAATTGCGAATTGAGTAATCAGCGGACTAAAGCGTTTTTAAGCCTAAATAAACTACTAAGCAATAATTTATGACATAAAAAATGTGTTGAAATTAATAATGCTCCAAATTAAATTCAGAAAATTAGAAATAAATACTGCAATCTTAAGAAAATATAATTTTCATATTTTTCTTTGCGAATTGCGAACTGATACTGCGAACTGTTATAGTATTTTCGCGAATAAAAACACCGATGCTATCTAACTTTAAAAAAAGTATTATATATTTTGTATAATACTTTATTTTCGCAATTCGCTTAATTTTAACGGACTATAATAGTAAGATATGAGATTCGAAAAAAGGCCTGCTAAGAGTATGGTGTAATGTATATATGAAAATCCATTACTCAACACTTAAAAGCAACGCGATTGGTTCATTTTTCATTACATCACACTTTATAGTAAAGTATAGGATTTAGTTTATAGCAAACTATTTGGATAAAATTCACTTTTTTCAATGGAATTAGAAAAATAATAATAACTAAATCAATTAATTATTAAACTATTTTAATTCCATTGTTAATAACAATTAAAATTATGTTTTTATTTGGGTAAAACTAACTAAATTAAAATTTATATTATATCAATTTCATTTATTAATGATAAAGACTAATTTAACGAGAGCATCATTAAATTTATTTCTATTTTATTTTGTTTTTCTAATAATTTCTAAGCTATTTAAGTTTGTTTAGAGCTTTTTCTTTTTTATGACAATTTCCTCAAAATATACAATAATTTGGACAAATATTTTTCCTTATAAAATACATAGGAATGTTTTTCTTTTTTTTTTAATAATAAAAATAATTAATAACATACAAAATATATATACTATATACTGTGTATACCATATTAAGCATTTTTAGACTATATAAATATTATATGAATAATTTATACATTTATTATAAATATTTCGTTTTGCAATTGTAAAATGTTTTAACAGAAAAATACCAAGTTGAGCAAAATAAAGTAGAAGAAAAAAAGTAAAATGTAGAAAAAGTGAAGTAAAAAAAAAAAAAATAAAATTTATATTCTCGTCTAATATAAAATAAAATAAAATAAAATTATTTGAGAAAAAGCACACAGAAATAATAATAATAATAATAATCCCCAAGCACAAGTAACTAACTTTACTAAGCTTAAAATTAACTAACAATTTTCCTGGTTTGTCACAACAGCAAAAAAAAAAAAAAAAAAGCAAAAGAAGAAGAAAATGCTAAAGAAAAATTTTCTATAATAATATTAAATAAATTTGAATTGAGTGATTTTCGAGTAAAAGTTTTTTGGTCTTGTTATTTATTTATTTATTTATTTATTTATATAAATATATATATATTTTTGCTGCCTTATTTCGACAAATTTGTAGAGTTTTTATTATTATTTTTTGTTCTCTCATAGACCCAAACTAACTAATATTATGTATATATAAACTATGTATATACTATATATAAATTTAAATATAAATATTCGTTTTATTTTTTGCAACATATATATATATATACATTTTTTTCGTTGCTTATATAGAAAGTCGTCGGATCAATAAATGAATGAAAAAAACATATTAAATTGTCGCAGTGTATCTTGATGTAAACTAATTTAAAACAGTTCAAAAATATTATTTCAATTAAATTATATTATTATCTATGTATATATATAAACTTTATTTCTATTATATAATTATTATTTATAATAATCCTCATCTATTGTTTTAAATAAAAGAAAATATTATTGATATTATTATAATTATTATTTATTCTCTTATTTGAATGATTGTCATTATTATTAATGAATTTGCAAAATAATAATAAATAAATATTGTATATGAGAATTTTATGTAAAATATTTATTTCAAAATTTATTATTTAATAGTTTTTCTTGTTTTTTTTTTACGTATTTTTGAGTTTTCTTCCTTTATTTTAATTAATTATATCAAAATTAATAAAATATATAAATTAAAAAGAAAAGAAACAAAAAAACAATGCTCGTTATGGGTACAACAGATGTATTTTATATTTTTCATGCATTTCACATTTATATTATTATTATTAATTATTAATAATAATAATAATAATAATAATAAAACGACGAGTAATTATATAAGAAATTTCAGAAATATATATACGGTATATATAAATTTATATAATTTTATTATTATCCTTTCTTTACATTTCTTTTTCTTGTTTTTTAATTTTAAATAAGGATAAATTTATATTAATAATAATAATTTTACTAATTATTTTTATTTCTTTACGTTATTCATGTAGTAGATATATTTTTTGTTAGACAAATAACAGTTTATACAGTGAATTCTCATTTTTAACCGATTTTTCAAGGGACCGATAAAAATAATTCGTAATTTCTGAGAAAACGTAAATCTATAAGAATGAGAAGATTACTTGAAGGTACTTTAGTACATATTCTTGGGTTGCTTACTTAAAGATCTTTCGATATTATAAATTGTCTTGGACAGTTTCGTCTTGTATGTCTTCCATGCTAGTAAAGTAGATTTTAAGGGTTTCAATATATCTCATAGTTATTTTGTTGGACTTTAAAAATAATAACATTAAGGTTCAGGTTCAGATAATTTTGTAATGGATCGGGCAGAGGTCATACAGATTATATTAATGACATTATTCTATTTAATAATTTCTATTTCTTGTCGATTACAGTTTCCGAAAGCAATTTACGATCGGTAATTTGCCAATTTAGTCCTATATATAGTGTTATTTATTGCATTAAAGATAGATAGATAGATGTTCGTATTGTTCTTACTTATTTCTGTACAAGAATGCATCAAAGATAGCTTAAAAAATAAGGATTATTTTCAAGTCCTATTACTAGTACAGTTTTTAGTAGAAGAAGAAAAGCAAATTTTATATATTTTATACGTTAATTATGGGAAGTAAAAACGGGTACAAAATACACTAACGAACGTACGTTAGTAGCGGGAAAACATAAAGTAAAAGCACATAAAAGCGAGACTTCACTGTATTTAAAAATAAATTTAAATAAAATAGTTTTTAAAAGGCTACATTGTAGTCAAAACGATACAAAAATAATAATTTTTCTTTACAAAAATTTATATAAATATAAATTGATAAGGATAAGAGAATAAATATTATTAATAAAGAATTAAAAACAAGCACTGTACAATGATGCTATTGATATGTTATTTATAATTAAATTGTGAAAAAACAATTTTTATTTTTTCTCTCTTTATTACAAAGGAAATTTTTCATAAAGTCTTATCCCTTTGTCATTTAAATAATATCTTTTGATGAAAATGTTTAAAAAGAAAAATTTATAACGAAATTGAAATAAAAGAAAACTATTATCTTATTTTTTATATAAATATTGTATAAGCTCAATTAAATTTCTATTTTATAATTTATTTATTTATTTATATATATGTATGTATATACAAAACGTTATAAATAATTTAAACTATAGAAATACTTGTTTTAAATTAATTATTAATATATATATAAATGTATTTATTATAGTTGGTAATAAAATGTGTATTTACCTTTGGTAAAGGTAAATTAATTGTAATTGAAGCTGTTAAACCATTTTATTATTTTTCTTTTCTATTATTTTATCTTATGTATTGTTATTGAAATGAATATGTTAAATGTAATTCATATAAATAAATATATACAGTCGATTCCGCTTAATCGGGACACAATTCTACTAGTTCAATTTGTCCCAATTATCCGAAGTTCCACAAACCATACAGGATTAGTGTTGTTTTAACAAAAAATAGAAAAAATTCATAAAGCTATACGCACCCATATATATGTATATACATAATAAAAAATATATTATTAGCATATATTATGTACATAAATATTTAATAAAAACAATAAATAATTGTACATTTAATAAATTCTATTAGAAAATGCTTAAATAATGATTAAAATGATTAAAATTTAATTCATTTTTTTGCAAATATTCGTTCAAAGTGCTTTGCCTTTTGTTTTTGCTGGATTCTAGCTGAACTAAATCACTTTTGTCATCCAAACTGTCCCGATTATACGAATTATTGTCCCGAAAAAGCGTAGTAAATTTATATTGTTTCCTTGGTTTTATTTTTATTCTATAGTATTTGTCCCAATTAAGCGGCTATCCCGATTAACCGGTGTTCCGATTAAGCAGCATCTACTGTATATTAATAATTACTTTAATCTTTTTGATATAATTGATAGAAACAATTTGTAGTTTTAAATCTTAAATAATAACAATTCAATCAATTATATTAATATTTACTAAGAAAAAATAATAATATTTCTCCATAAATGACATTGCACTTAAACGCTGATATAATAAATAATCAAATATTAAATAACAATTTAATTGAATTTAACTTTTAATTTTAATTTTCATATAACTTATGGTAGTAATTGTTTTGTGGTTTTTTATATCCTTTTTTATTTATTAAATAAAACTTTACCAAAATTTACAATTAAAACTTTTATTCACAATTAATTGTTCCAACTTATTAATGATAATTTAAAACAATTAAATTATTTATTAGTAATTTACTTACTTATATTAAGTAAGTATTTATAATACCATTATTATTATTATTATTATTTAGATTATTAGTGTAAATACTATTGAGATTACAATATAAACTGGAGATTATTTTTTTTCTAAAACTCCAAATTAATGATCATCATTTTCTACATAAAAAAAAAACTGTTTTTAGATTTCAAAACTTGAAAATAATTTAAATAATATTTATTATAAGATAATTAATTGAAAATACATTATATATAAATTCAATCAGCAATTATTTTAGTAAACATATTTTTTGAAGTAGAAAATTTTTCTGGTTTTTATTTTCTTTGAACAATTGAGACCAATTAAGGTGTAATCTTTATCCTTATATGAATCTGTATTTTGTTGAGCTTTTATTATTATTATTATTTTAATATTTTATACGTGCAAATGAGTATCTTGACTTTAATAAAAATAAATTGGAATTATCTTAAAGTGTCAATTAGTTAAAGGATAATAATAGTCAAATATAAAATGATAATGAAAAACGGGTCACGCATTTCTCTCTACATTTATTATTACCTTTTATTATTAGCAATTGTTATTTATTTTAACTTAATTTATACATATATAAATATATATATATATATATTTTCTTTTATAAATATGTTCGTGTTCCGAAATAATAAATAAATAATTAAATAAATAAAATTACAAATGCTGCCAGGTATTTCTAAAATATGTGTGTCAAAAATAAAACGTTCTTTATATATTTATATATTTATATAGAATAGTATATGTTTATAATTTTTATTTTTTATTTTATAACCTAAGCCAATATAGCTATAATGAAAATAGCAATCATGCGAGTTTGTGTTGTTACGATGCCCGGGGGTTAATGTTATATCGCGTTTACTGCGCATACTGATGATGCAAGATCAACGCAGCCAGTCAGACTCCAATTAGTTCCACACATAATTTGGCATGAACAAGTTAGACAAAATATAAAAATATAATAATAATAATAATAATAAAATATAAAACAAAATTATTATTATAATAATAAAATTAATGTAAACTGGACCGTACCTAAAATATATACGATTTATAATTTATAAGCAATCATGTTTTTGCGATACAATTAATTTAATATAAAAAGTTATCAGCAAAGCTGTCATTTATATCAGTTATCAAAATCTGTCTTTAATGAATTTCACTGTTGAAAGGTTTCTTAATGAAGGAAATTATTATTATTATTATTATTATTATTATTATTTCAAATATGACCAGAAAATATATATATATATGATCAAAGGCGAAAAACAAGATGATGTGATTTTCTTTGTTTTTCCATTTGCCTATATGACATATAATATTTAATATTAATATAAATGACAAAAAAATTACTCAGTAACATCATAAATAACATAACATATAAAAAAAATCATCCTTTATCATTCATAAAAATTTACCCGGAAAATTTTTAAGAAACAAAAAGAAAAAATTAATAAAAATTCTTTCACTTTTACTTTAATCAAAATAAAAAAATAAAAGTTTTTCCTCAATACAATACAAATTTTACTTTTAGTTATTTTTCTTTTTTTAAAATATAAATATTATTTTTTCTATCTTGTTATGTATTAATAAATAATTAAATAAAACTATAAACAAATAGTGTACAAAATACAAAAAATATATATAATAGTTGTTATTAATCTTATACAGAGAAGAAAACAAAATGAAAAATATAAGATGTTAGTACCTGTATACCGGTATACGTATATCTGAAAATTTTTTCTTAAGTTATTAAGTTATTTGCGCATAAAATGAAGTAAAAACATTGGTAGGTTTTTTTTTTTTCTTATTTTGCTTATTTATTATTGCCTTAGTCTTACCGTTGTTATTTTGTATTAAAAATTTATATTAAATTACCTTGGATGCTATTTTGTTTACAGATTCCCTTGTGAATATATTTACGACTCTGTTTTTCATATATATTTTTATTCATTTCAGAATAATTTTAATAAATCTTCTTTATTTTGTTATTTTTTATTTATTTATTTTTTTTGCAAGTGTAACAATGAAATAAGCATGTCACTGATATATCTATCTATCTATCTATCTGTACCTATCTGTACCTATATATATATATATAGCAAGTTAAGTTAATTACATAAAAGATTTAGAAATAACATAAAATAATCTAAAAACATAAATATAATAAGAAACATACAGGTGTATCCATAATGATAAATTATTTGAGAAGCAAAAACGAAAAAAAAAAAAAAAAAGTAGCATATAAATGCGAATATTTTGAACATGGGTTTGATACTGATTGATTTCAAAATAATAAAAAATAATAAAAAATAATAATAACCTAACGTAAGACACAACAAGGTAATATTTATTGATTTTTCTTTTCAAGGTGTATGCATAGGTAACAGGTAAATAGCAATTTTTTTTTCATTCTTTAAACAAAATCTGAATAAAAATTGAGGAAAACAGGAAAGACTGAATCATTTGTTAGCGCAAGAAGCAAAAAAAAAAAAAATAAAACGAAAAGAATCTGATTTTACTTTGCATAATTAAGTAGAATATTCAATAATCCATGATCTTTCATTCTTTACTTTAATAAAAAAAAATTTTTGTGCGATTTTGGTATACTATTTTTTTGCATTATGAATAATTTTATTTAATTAAAAAAAGAAAATAATAAATAAAAAATACAAGATTGATGAAAATTCTTTTTTTTTAGTAATATAAACTATCGTGTAAATTGATTGATTACTATACACCCATTGATTATCCATTATAAACTGTAGTTATTCGATTAAACACTATTAAAATGCATAAATAATATATTTATTTAAATAAAATAAATATATTTTCAACAAATATTTATAGTAAAATGTATTAAAGAGATGTTTTTCTTCTACAGTATATTATTTTCAGTGTTAATAAATATATATTCTTTTGTGTTATTTATACCTCTTTATTTTATTAAAAATCAATATTGTTTAAATAAATATATTTATATAAATTCTATTACACAATATATATTCTATATATATTCTATATATATATATATACAGCTAAAGGACAAGGCTATTTTCATATTCTTAAAATAACAATAAGAAACAATTTAAAACTATTAAATAACTAACTAAAACTCTATAAATTATATTGTTTATTAGTATTTATTAGAGAATTATATATAAACATTTGCCAATATTATTTAAAGATTAAAAAGAAAATTTTATTGATTATTATTTATTTATTATTACTATACGTACGTCAAACGTTATTAAATTGTATTTATTTGGATATCATTACATAATAATTTGCCCATCCTTGATAAGCATCTTAATCAAATTTAATAAAGGAATAAAATTTTGTTGTTTTTTGTTTACAAAAAAAAAAAATTGTTTTTAAGAAATTCATTAGTTTAGAGCAGTGATGGCGAACCCGTGGGTTATACACCGACCCGCGCAGGTTTTTTAAATGACCTAAACTTGATTTCCGAAGTTGAAGCGAAAATGTCTGAAAGTAGTGCAGATCATAATGTTCCCACACTGAAAATATTATAATTAACGTATGGGATTTCTAACCAAATAATTTTTTATCAATGAAAAAACTTGCTAATGCTCTGTTATCGATATTCGGGCTTACATATTCGTGTAAAAAAAAAATGGTTTTCTTCAACGAATTTTGTAAAATCTTTAAACAGAAATTACTTAAGTAATGAATTGACTCAGAAATGCGTTAAATGCATGAATACAAATAATTCTCTCTTTGGTTTTTTGTGACCCACGAGCTAGTGCATAAATAAAATAATTATTAAAATTTGACCAACTTCCCAAAAAGGTTCGCCATCACTGGTATACAGGTATACCTCTGTTTACACCAATCTCCTTAAGCAGAGTTTCATTATAGCGCCGTCTAAATGTTTTTACTTTAATTTTTGCATAAAAATACGTCATAAGAAAAATTCTCTTATTTTTTAATTATTAAATAATTTCAAAATTTATTTAAAACACCTTTAAATGTTGTCCTTCTTTTAACGCTCCGATGGCTTTTGATAACACGCACTATTAAGAACACAACCTGACCGAATACCTGTATTAAAATACAGGTGTAGTATATATGCATATTGGTTACATTTTATAATATAATTTTAAAATAAATATAAAATTCTCATTGTATAAAAATCGATGGCCAAAAAACTACGTTTTGTCTTTTATATCATTTTATATTTTTTACGATTCATTTTTATAAGTATAAATAGAAGTAGAATAAAAATGAAAAGAGCAATAAAATATTTTTTATACTGTATATATATATATGCATATACGTATCCGCCTATACCATTTAAAGTCAAATTAACGCATAAGCCAAAATGTATTAAAAAGGACGAAAAGAAAAAATAATCATAATAATAATATAAAGACGCACACAAGACAACTTGAATATGTATAACATCGCACATAAATTCTTCTTCTTTCCTTTTAATATGTATGATACAATGTCCTTATATAAATTATTTTATCACCTAATAAATTATATTTTTCTTCTTTTTTCTTTTTGTCTATTTTATCTTTTATTTGTTTGTATAACGATAAAATAAAAATAAAAGAACAAAAAAAAATCTATATCGAGCTAGGTTAGATGTATTCTGTATATCTAAAATCTACATTTATAAATTACGATGTTACAGAGGGAAAGCATAATAAATGTATGCTCATATATATATATATTTATATTTATAATAAAATAAAATAAAAATCGTAACGCCATGTATGTTTCTCACTTGAAATCACATGTCACCTCTATCACATTTACGACGGTTTATAGTTTTCATACATTTATATACACCCATTATTACAGTGACGCACACGTAGGGCGGTCAAGGTGTTTTTCTTCTTTTCTTTTCTTTTATTTCTATACCAACCCAGTAAGTTTTTTTTTTTGATAAATATAAGTAAATAAATAAAATTGTGCAAATTTTTTTTACTATATATGTATAACCCTTAAATAAGATTTAAATAGATTTATTGATGTACATCATTATTTATAATAATTATTTATAATAGATAAATTCACTAAACACATTTCCATATAAACTACATCCTACTTATATTTAAACAATTTTCTTAAATATAATAAAACTAAAAGAAAATAAAAGTAATTTAATGACTTAAATTAACAAATTATAATTTGCATAATAAAATCAATTTAAATATTACTTTTATTTTCATGTAAAAATAACTAAAGAATAAGAAACTTTTCTTATTTGTAATCTACTTTGTTCTGTTCTTATTTTTATTTTTATTTCTATTTTTTTTTTAATATCATATAAAGGAAATAATTTGATCCCATCTAACAAGCATCATCTCCTGCTGTTTACCGAAATAAATAACTTGCAGGATGTTTCTTCGATGTGAAAAATAAATATAAAATAGTTTCTTGTTGAGAAAATAATTTATAGAAATGGAATAGAAGGATAGAGTTTAAAATAAATACAAGTAGCAGCTATACTTGTTACAATAAAAAACGTAAAGATTTTCAGTCATATTAAATAACTTAATATTAATTAAAATAAATTCTAAACCAATTAATCATATTCATGATATTTAAGGTATAAATACATATATATATATATATATATATATATATAATCTAATCTAATACAGTTTCAAAGGTATTTCCTTTATAAAAGCATTAACCTCCCCCATTTCATTTCATGTAAATAATAATTTCAGTTTAGAAATTATTTACATTAGATACTACAAGGTCTACATAGTTATCTGTAATTAGCAATAATATCCTTCTTTATTTTTATTATTTCTTATATAAATAAATAAATAATATTTAATTAAATGACATTCATAAAAATATTTACAAACTTACCATTTAAAAATGCTGTTAAAATTATATATAATGTTTTTAATATTGGTAGCCCCATTGTTGAGCTTTTTATTAAATTTTTTCGGTGTCCCTAAAATAAATAAAAAAAATTGTATTAAAAAAAAAAGAAAATATTTATTTGTTTTTCTTTATTAAAAGAAATTATTTAAATACAAAATCCGTTAATGATGTAAAACACTTGTTATCAACAAAAAAAAGAAAGCCCCACCTCACTGGATAAAAACACTTGTGTAATTGAAGATGAAAAATTTGAAAATTTAATACAACATCAATTGGTTTTAAGTACTTTGAAGTAATTAATTTATATTTAAAACTATTTTAATAATTAAATAATTTTCTTCTGGCTTAAAATATTTCGTTTTTTAAAAGAAAAAATAACGAAAAAATCTTTAATACAGGTATTTCTCCTGTGTTAAGAAACCTACCTCTTAGAAAACTCTTTTAATTTTATTAATTCTTAATGTCAAACATTTTTTGAAAAGTTTTATATGAAAATTATTTATTAATTTAATTATACTTTCAGGATATTCCTATTCAAATATGAAATTTTGTATGAAAATACTATAAAACGTGGAGTAATAATCATTTCTAATCACTTTATATGGAAATTCGTAAAGAAAATTATTTAAGCAGACAATTTTCGACAGTTTTTTAAAAGAAAAATTGTTGGAATAATAATGTTCCTGAATTTAATTTATAATTTTCCAAGGAGTAACAAAAACCAGTAAGAATAATGTTTAAGAAACCTAACCTTATTTGTTAGTCTAAACAAGTGTTTCTCTTATCGTTAACGGTCTGTTTCTTATAACACTCAGTTTTCAGGAATACAACCTGCGTGCCTAAACGAGGTACATTTTTAATTATTAAATTTATTTAACGTAAATATTTTTAATTTAAAAGAAACAAATAGAAAATTCTGTAATAATAAAAAAATTGATTAAAAAATGTTTACTGAAATGACATAAATTCTATAAGAGTAATTCGGAAGTAAAAAAGAAAAAAAAGTTCAATATAAAATGTGTTTTCCGTTTCAAAGAATTATTTCTATTATTTTTCATTTTTTTCTTTCACTTTACTATATATTTGTTTAGGATCAATAATCGAGATATTGAATTTATAAAAAAGAAAGAAATAAGAATTCAAAGGTTACATTAAATGTACTAGGCGAAAAGTGTCTTATTCTTTAAAGTATATAATAAAAGAGGTTTCTTTTTCGTTTTCTTTTCGTTTTCGTTTCTTTTTTTCTTGTTTCATTATCTGGGATATCGGAAAAAAAACGTATCGTTTGTGACCTTATCCGTTTTGTATTTTTAAACTCTTTTCGTTTCTTATTTGTATTAAATATTACTATTAACCATGAATTATATTACATTATTGTGAATCCAGTTGGGAATTTCTCATTATAGACGACAATATTATTTATTTATTTATTTCTATTTTCATATGTAAAATGTAAATAAGTTTTTTATTTTTTCTTTTAAATATTAATTTAACTAACGACGTGAAATACATTTTATTTCGTTTAAATTATTTTTATTTTGTGCACTTTAAGTTAAAAGGAAAATTATCATGCTAAGGATTTACGACGCATAGTCAATCGTTCTATAGTAACACACACATTAGACAATTTTATACTGTTGAATTTGATTCTGGATTAGCAGAGATAAAACCACTATTATTCTTCTTCCTTTATTTTATTTATTTTTTTTGATACAAATTACTTTGCTAGAGTTAAAAAAAATAATATTTACCTATTTTTTAAGTAATTTCTATTTAATTTATATCCGGTTAAAGTTTTTTTTTAATTTTTAATTAATTAATTAATTAATTTTTTTGCATCACAACACTCCTCATTTATAACGAAGCGAAAAAATAATAATAATAAATAATTTCCTTTAATAAAACTCACATAAACTCACATTTATATTAATTCTTTTCTTTCTGTTTTATTAATTAATAAACAATTAAGTTTAGAAAGTATTTCTTAAACATTGTACGTATATTTTATAAAAAAATTCACTTTTATTAAAAGAAACACTAAGAAATTAATTGAAATAAATAAATTAATTTAATAAAAAAGAGAAATAATAATAATAAACATCTTTAAAATGAATAAATTTATTTAATAAATTTTATTAAAATTAATTTTAATGGTGTTTTGGCTTCTTGTTTTCGTTTTTTTTTTTACTTTCTTTCTTTCATTTTTTTTTCGGGGCTAATAATAAAAATTCTTTCTAAAAGAAAGAATAAATAAAAAACAACAACTATAACGAGACTAGAACATTAAAAACGAATTTGGAACACAACAAATGTACAAAATAATAATAATAAAAGAAAAATAAAAGTCTCTATATGCGTGGAAAATAATTTTTCTACACAAGTAAACAAAAAAAAAACCAACAAACGTTTTTTTACTTCCAAAAAACGGGGAAAACAAGAAAAAAAAATCAATTAAATTATAATCGCTAAATATAAAATAATAATAAATTTAATTTTTTATTTCTTCTTCACATAAAACATAAAGTCACACAATGTTATTAAATGAAAAAATGAAAAACTAAAACCGATAAGAAATTATAGGTTATAGCACGAAATGTTATCAAAATAATAAAAATAAAATAAAATACTTCGTTGCAATTAAATTGAAACACCAACGAAACACAATTGTTTATTTTATTATTATTATATATTGATAAAATTTAATTAATTTATTGCACAATGAATAACGCGAATCCATGTATAATACATATTACGTCATATTAACAATTTATATTTTTCTTTTTTTTCACTATAAAGTAGTTTTTTTGTTTTTCCTAATGTTGATAACAATTTTCCAGCAGAAAATTTAGTTTATTTTATTGTTAATTAAGCACACATATATAATTACGTATAATTTACTAGAGTACACATATTTTTCATCTAATCATCTTATTCTTATGTCTTTTATTAATTCCATTTGATTATCCATGAATTTCTATATCCATAATTATCGATGACATTTTTTGGTCTTATTTTTTGGAACGTAGTTCCTTATTTATAACACTAGAATGTTTTTCCAATGATAAATATTAAATAATATCACAAATTAGGTAGACAATAAGTGTAATACGTGCAAAAATGCGTAATATTTTTGTTTCTACTAAATATAAAAGAAAAACTATAAGAAAAATAATAAAACTAAATAGTAAAATGTGATTAGTACCGATTCTAGTATTAATTTTCCTTCTTCTAATAATAATAATAATGAAAAAAAAATAAATAAAAATATATTAAGAAAGATAAAAACCAAACAAATCAAATATAATAGTAAAAACCAACGAAATTTCGATCAAAAAATACTTTAGTGCGCGCGACGATACTATCACACCAAAGGCAAATTCTCGTCTGGAAACGCTTACAATTGTTGCCCCTACAATAAAATTATTATTATTATTTTTTTTTTTTTTAACATATCCCGACAAGATAAGTATTTTCCTACTATATCATCGGATATATTTTTTTTTTTTTAAGAAGTTAGAATTTTGTCTTCTTGTGTTGTGCGTTTTTTGTTTTTTATTCCCTGATTAAATCATGATAGGAATTGAATTTAATATGTTCCATAGTATCTATTTTGTTTTTGGAGAAATACATTGGGGAAAATTGAATATAATGTATAGTAAAATGGCCGTAGAAAAATGTGCGCCATTTAGTCCATTTTTAATAAGCTTTTTACTCTTGAAAATAATATAAAATATGCTATAGCATAAAATACTTATTTTATAATAATAATCGATATTCAGAATTTATGTTAACAATGTTGTATTCTTATTAAATACAGAAGAATTTCGTAAATAAAATATTTCCAATGAATTTCATAAGGATTTTAAGGAAATTGTGACATCTGAATTGGTACATGCGCATATTCTAGTTTATTTAAGCAAATATCATATATGTAGTAGGGGGTATAAACCAATGTTTATGAAAAATATTAGAAAATTTCCTATTTGGGAAAACCAAACTTTTACCCAGAACAGTATATATGTCTGCGCTATATATTCTAGGCGCACTTGAATTACTAATATTAAATAAAAAAGCTTACATAAATAGTGGAAAATAGTAGGGATTTTTCTCTCCTTCTTTCTTTTTTTTTTTGATGGTGCAATATATATATATATGTGTTTGTATCGCCAAACAAGAAAAAACAATAATGCGCGAATATTGTTATTATAATATTACTTTAAAATTTATAACAAAACAGAAAAGCAAAAAAATTATATAACCACAGTATTTTGTCTTATTTTTTTTTCTGTATTATTAAATAAACATAAATAAACATAAATATATATATTATTATAGTGGCAAATTAGAAAAATATTTTACTCAATATATGTTGGATTTTGCTGGATTCTTTACGTTTTAAAAAAATTGAAATAATTAAATGAAGAGAATTTTGATAATGCGCAAGTATCTAGTGGTGTATTGAGCAAGAGGTCACTTGTTCAAAAAAACACAAAAAAAAAGCTAAACTAAACTAAAAAAAACACTTCTGTTTTGGTTATTTTATTTCGGAAATTAGATTTTTGCCTGGTAAAAAAATAAAGGGAAAGAAAAGAAAAAGACAAATAACTTTAGTAATAATTATAAAATTATTAAATTAATTAAATATTTTATTAGATGTTGAAAAAAAATAACATTTTCTATGTCTTTTTCTTTTATTGATTTTTATATAAATAAATAAATAAATATTTTTATAGAGAGAATTTAACTCTATACGATTGATAAGAGAAATTAAAATGGGATAACTAACTAAAGATACATTTATTTATTAAGTATTATTAGTTTTAAGTTGAAATAAATTTAAACAATAATAATAATACTAATATAAAATTTTATATTAAAACGGTTGTTTATTTAATATTTTACCAAATAAATAAATAAAATCATTACAGTAAATATTATTATTAATATAATTATTATTATTTTTATATCTAATTAGGGAATAAATGATAATAATAATAATAATAATCATAATCCTATTATGTTAATAACTAATAACTACTAGATACTATACTTATAAATTATGTCACAGATACAATTAATTTAAGTTGGTTATTTTTTTTTGTCTCCTTTTTAAAGGGTTCACTTATATTTATCTACATGTTTTCATATTTTCTATTTATTTAATTGAGTTAATTTGGTCAAATAGTTTATTAGAAAATACCAGAAATGGTTTTAATTTTTAATTACAAAATATAAATGTTTTAAATATCATCTTTTTTTTTTGTTAATTACTTATTATTATTATGTAATCAAATGCATATCTTGAATAAATATTTTGATGAAAATTTCTTCGTAAATATTTTTATGTAATTAAATTTAAAGAAAATGATTTTTCGGACTATAAGTGTAGTTTCTACATTGAAAAAATGGACTCAAATTTTAGTTGCGTCTTATGTTCCGAAGGTACCATTAAAATAGTTTTTTTTTTTCAATAAATCGCCTTTAAATTTGATGTAAGAGACATTAACGAGGCGCGTAATAGTACCGAGAGTGAAAATGAACTGAATATTGCTAGTACGAGTTAAATAATAAATAAAATTATGATCCGAAAGTAGCATTAAAATATATTTTTCTAAAAATCATATTATAAATTTGAGGTGCTTCTTATCGTTCGGTCGTCTTTTCGTCTGGTGCGTTTAATCGTCTGATGAGTCTTATCATTCGGTGTGTCTTATCGTCCGGTGCTTCTTATTGTCCGGTGCGTCTTTTCGTCTGGTGCGTCTTTTCGTCTGGTGCGTTTTTGCCTAATGCGTCTTATTATTCGGTTCGTCTTATCGTCCGATGCGTCTTATCGTCTAATGAGTCTTATCATTTGGTGCGTCTTATAGTCCGGAGCGTCTTATTGTCCGGTGCGTCTTATATTCCCAAAAATACTTTATGCGTAATTATTAACATAGATTAAATGATTTGATTTTTTTTAACATTTATTAATTAGTTAATAAATAACTTATTATTATTAAAAATATTAAACCATTTTACTGTAAAATCAGTTAAAATAGTTTTTCTTTAATAAAATTATGCAAAAAAAAAAAAAAAACTACAGAAACATTCATAAATGATAAGCAAAATACATATATAACGAAGAAAAAATTTAAATCATAAAAAAAAAAACGAATTTAAATCACATTAAAATATTGATAAATAAATAAATAAATAAAAACGAAGAACAAGAAGCAGAAGATGAAGAACAAGCAGATAATATTGGAATATATATATATATATAAAATTTTTAATCAAATTTTGTTGTCTTGTCGAATCCAATTATCGATTGCAATGTTATCATGCTTTCTCATTTGTTATGTGACAACATGACTCCGTATCTACATTTGTTTGTATTCCTTTATCTAACAAATTCAAATTTTACGAATTGTCAATTTTATTTTGGCTGTTTTATGCTAATATTAAATACATACATACATATATATATATAATATTTGCATATATTTAAAATATTAATTTTAATAAATAATAATTATTTTTTTTTTTGTTTATTCTTTCCTCTTTTTTATTATTATTATTATTATTATTATTATTATTACTTTTGTTATTAATACAAAAATAATAATAATAATAATTAATAATTTAACTTCTGATAAATAAATGAAATAAAATATACAAAGTTTTCTCATAGATAAAAATAAAAAAAAGTTTTGTAATAAAGATTTATTTTTATTATTATTATTATTATTATTTTTTTGCACATATGTAGTAATTATGATTATTTCAGTTCAATAATTTTTATCAATTATACATAATTATTATAAATATTCGTATAAATTAGTGATTTATTATTATTAATGTTGTATTCTTTAGATGTGATAACTGTTTCTAGATTGAATCGTGATTCCTTGTTACCATCACAGATAAATTAGATTCGCTTTAACATCGTCGGGACGTAGCGACCCTCATGAATTTTTGCAAATATAGTTACGGACATTATTCCAAAGAAGTCTAAGAAATAATGTCTTCGCACGAAAAACCCTGTTTGAGAAACAAGGGCAGGAGCTACTGTTCACTGCCGAGTAGTAACTTTAAGTGCGAACATCGAAGTTCCAAAATGATTTCTTTACTCATACAACAAAGAAATGACAAGCGTGTGCCTTCCCAACCCAATCCTTTAAAACTAATGTTCACAAATATCTCACATCCCATCCCATAAATTGACATGGTAGCTTAAAGCTATTCACATGTCGATTTCACTTCATAATTCCTAAACATGTCAATTTCAGTATCAATAAAAAAAAAACAACCTCAACAAATACCATCAATAGTTGATAGGACACACATTTGAAAGATATATCAATGGTCATACGATCAGCAAAGTTATCCAAATTCATGTAAAACCTTTGAACAATAATCTTCTCGATTTAATCCTTTACAAGCGCACATCCGTAAAGATTCCTGTTTAACTGTATGTATTTACTTTCGAATTACCACCGTTATCCATGTAAAATTAGATAATCTTTAAAACGATAACTGATATAATGAGTATTTACCGGCTTTACCTTAATTAAGCTGCAGATCATCATGTACGAGAAATGATTAATTAAACAAAAATCGCTTTATTTATTTAATTTAACTGAAAGTTTTTCTTGTTTTCTTGTATAAATCAATAAACGATATTAAATTTTATATTTTTCTTTATTTCAATTATTATTATTAATAAAAAAATATGCTTTAAATAAGATTAAAATAATTAAATTGAATTTATTTTTTTTATTTAGAGCATTCCAAACACAGGGTACAAGTTACATTCCTGAAAATAAGGAATTTTTTAAATAAATTTTGAATATTATTTAACAATTTATGAATGTACAATCTAGTCTCCAGAAAGAATAAATTATTTAATTCGAATCTAACTTACTAATACATTATATTAAATAAAATCTTTTCATTGTGGCTTTATAGCTTCTTTCTAGTTAGTTCCAAAAACCACAATATTTTGTGGATTTTACAAGAATGTTTAGAGATATTTTAATTTACACCAAATCAAATAGTTTAGTTATTTCAAGTCTCTTTGTATTATACTTGTGTCCTCTAGGAGGCTAAGTGCTTAGAAATTCACGCGATTTCTTAAGCTTTTCATTGTGGTTTAGTGCAATTTTTAATTCATGTTTTATACTGAAATTGGCATGTTTAGGAATTACGACGTGAAGTCGACCTGTGAAGAACTTTGAGCTACCATGTCAATATATAGAATAATATGTAAGATGTTTGTGGACATTGGTTTTAAAGGATTGGATATTAAATTGGTTTGGGAAGGCACACGCTGGCCATTTCTTTGCTGTACGAGTAAAGAAATCGTTTTAGAACTTCGATGTTCTCACCGTACTGAAGGTTACTGCTCGACCGTGGGTGGTAGTACCAGCTCTTGTTTCCCATACACGTTTTTCGCGCGAAAGCATTATTTCGGAGACCTTTTTTGAACAATTTCCGTAACTATATTCATGTGCGCTATTAACTCAATTTTTATATTTTATATTAATATTTCGGAAGTTACCATGTTGCATATTTAGACTTTATTCAGAAAACGCTATCAATGTTTCATGAAATCTCAAAGTTTCATACCAAATGTCTATAAAAATTCTAAAATTAAGACTAAATTAATGATTTTTCACAATTAAAACGACTTTAAACATGTTTTAAAACGAAAATAAAGACACAACAGTATAAGATTTCGCGATAACAGTGATATCCCTATATATAAGATAAATATTGAAAAAAAACGTATATTTATAGAATTTAAATTTTCATTTCATATAATTATACTGAAAGTCTATAGACTAATCCTTAAGTTATTTTTAAAGTTATTTATCATTATTATTATTGTATGATTTTTTATCTTAAACAAAAAAAAAAAAAATATTACAAATGTACTGTGACGACATTACCGAATAAAAAATAAACCATTAAAAAAATTGATATTTCATTTAAGATTTTTCAATGTTTCTTATTCATTTCTTCTATTATTATTATTATTATTATTATTTTCTTTTATCATTACGTAAAATGATAATAAAACATGAAAAGAAAATATATATATATATATATATATATTTATCTATATAAAAATGAAAGAAAGAATGAAAAATAATGTTAATAAATAAAGTTATGTCAATTGTATTCTACCAGCATTTAGTGTAAGACGTGTTTTCAATAGATAATCTTATATTACTTTTGCATATGTATTATTATTATTATTATTATTTTTTTTTGTTGAATTGATAAAGTTGGCATTCGATTTTTATTTTTCTTTAAAGAAATTCCCAGTGAGAATCATATAAAAAAAAAAAATGGATTGAATGTAGAATACTGAATGATGATGATACTGATGGTGGATGGTGGCACAGAATGATAGTTGTTGTTATAACCAACAGACTTATAAGATTGTTAAAAATGCTGATGGTTTAGAACATAAATTAACGCAACATCGGTTCCTAGGTGCATTATATATATATGATAAAATTTGTTTCTTACTTTTTTATATTTATATTTAAGATAGACACTAGGTATATATTGATTTCGCAATTATTTAACGTGGCATTTGCTGATTCAATATTTAAATATTGTTTCCCCTAAGCATTTTTACCCATAGGAAAACATACATACATATATGCTTGTATATAAGAAATTATCCATTGTTATGATTTTATTGTAAAATAAAATTCATTGAATTTTATTCTTTGTTAGAATACAAACAGTATTAAGCAGAAATATATGTATAATTCGTTATATAAATAATTATTATCAGCTACTAGATATTAGTAAGATTATCTTTTATAATGAAATTTTAGTTAATTATAACAGCTAATAGATATCGAAAATCATATTAAATTAATATAGAGACTTAAGAAAACTGTTGAATTCTGATTAGCTTACTTTAGATCAATTAAATAACTTTTCTATAAAGAAAAATATATATAGAAAAGTTTAGTAAGGAAGCACAACACATTTCATTATGATTTCGATAGGTTTTTAATTCAATTTTTTTTTTCATTTTTAAATTAACTTCTATGAAATGGATAAAGTATTTGTGTTAACAAGAATTCCAAGAATTCAAGGTCAACTATACTCGTGTATGCCATTTCCATTTTCATTTCCATTTTCAATGTATTTTTTCTTTTCTTCCTTCGGTATTATTTTTTTTTTGGTTCTTTTGAAAAAGGCGCATATGTTACATTTTACTCGCATTAAAGAATTCTTTAGTGAAATTTAAACAAATAATAATAATAAAAAAAATATATATATATATTTTCTGCCTGTGTATCGTCTGTGTATGTCTCATCTGTTTGTATATATGAAAAAAATAAAATCAATTAAATATCGCTACTGTTATATACAAATTGGCGAAAAGTAAAACAACAATTCACAATTATACAAAGCAATTAAAGTGAAAAAAAAAATCATTTAAAAAGTTTTTCACGTATATAATAACCAAAAAAAAAACATATTTCTATATCTGAATTTTGTTGATTGAATTGATTTTTTGTAATAATTTTTTTTTTTTTAATCAATAGGCAATCAAGTTTTTTGCAATAAAGTTTTTTGCATAGTGTAATTATGCTTTTCTGGAATAAAAATTGATCATCGTTTAACTGTTGAAGCATTCAGTGACATTTTTTTTTAAATTATTTGTTTTTTCTCATATAAAAAATAGGATCTTTGACCGGGAACCACATGATCCCGAGATCAATACTCACACCATTCAGATTATATAAAATTTTATTTGTATGTTTACTGTATGTCTCGTGCAAAAATAACCTTCCCGGTTGATTGCACGTAAAGCAATAATAAATTTATATAAAAATACAATGGAAAAAAAATAAAAAATGATTTGTTTGTCGTATACTCTTGTACTGTCCAAATGGCCGACATGCGCCCTCAATTTATCTATTTAATTTTGCATTTATTTAATTTATTTGTTTTTATGTCAATTTTGTGTATTTTTAAAAGATATTTTCATCCAACAAAACCGAATACAACATAAAAAAAATAGTACAATTTCACTAAAAAGTCGTATTCAGTCAGTTACTGTTGAGATGTCTAGAATCAAGACATATAAAGCCTATTTTTATATTATACCGTATTTTAGAAATAAAAATGAATTAATTTATTGTTTTAAATCTACAATGAAATTGCATAAAATATTATCGAAACAATATTAAGAATATAAATTATTTAATATATTTAAACATATGTCCACCGATTTACACGGTATATACGCTGATGAGAGAAACCGTTGAAATAGAATTAGAAATTATTTTGAATATGTAAAACTGCGTAAGTCAAAAATTGCCTAAAAATCGTTGACATAATTTATGGACGGTCCGGTTCCTTAGTTTATAGAAAAATATGACATTTACGATAAATCGTTTCTAGAATGAAATAAAGACTTCAAGAGATTAAAGATTAGAATTAAATGAAAACTACTATTACTGATATGCTTGACGAACCACTGGTTAAATAGATAATTTTAGTGATCATTAAGGATGTAAAAGCGCAATTTTTGAGCTTTAATACAAATGTTTGATATTTTTTTGTAACAATATAATATGATTAACACTTTGAGTGTCACGGAATTTTTTACAATTCCAATCTAGTTAACTAGAAGTAATCATATAATGGCTCGTAGTAAGCGTCCGTAAACAAGTAAACAACCTACAAGATACAGTCAATTCTGTTTTTATACGACTTTATTTTATGCAATTTTGAAGTTATGTGGTTTTTCTGTGGGTATTCTTGTGGGAATTCCCGATTTATATGGTTTTTCTTTATTTCTTTCAAAACTTACGATCAGTGCTCATTGTGTTTTAGTAGCTAAAATGTTTGCTTTATAATGATTTAGCGATTAAAATTTTAAGCTATTGATTTGATTGTTTTTAATGTTTAACTCATTCTGTCTTCAAAAACGTTTAGCAATCTTCCAAATAATTTTTATTCTTACATTACGTTTTGTTTCATGTGATTTTTTGTCTATTTCTTTGATTTTATGCGATTTCAATAAACGTGGAACGTTAATTCATTAGTAGTAAGTCGTGCTTTTTATGCGATTCATTTTAAATGCGTTTTGCTACGGAACGTATCTACCGCATAAAGAGAGAATTGACTGTATCTTCTCATAGTTAGCAGTGAACGTGTTAAGTAAAGCTTTTCAACAACAAGCAAATGTTTTAAAATTAAAAAATAAAAATAATAAAGCGAAAATGCATATTTTGACTAAGAATTTTTGATTATAAAAACCGTGTAAATCGGATACTAGATGTACAAGACAATTTTATTTAAATATAAAAATATTTTCTTGGATAATTCAATTTAAAATTGATCTTATATACTATATATATTTATTTTTGCTTTATTTTATTTTTTATTGTAAAAATCAGAGACCATTACTTCTTATCAAAATGCATAATATCGTCATTGTCACTTAAATAAATACAACATTTTTTTTTTTTTGATTTTTCTTTAACAAAACGTTGTTCTTTAAAGAAAATTGTATATACTTTATAAAAATTTAAATAAACAATTACCCGTGTGTTTTACTACAAAGCACTTTGTTATCAAATTTCGCAACAAAAAAAAAAAAATAAATTAACTTGTGTTGTAAATTTTTTAATACCATTGTAGAGTAACAAAAGTACTACAAACAGACAAACAGTAGGAAATCTTGATACCTTTTCTTATCTTATCTCTTTTTTTTTAATATAAACTAATGTTTAGAAAATCACAAGAACATATATATTTTCTTTATAATATGAAAAAATTTATATTAGAATTGCAATAAATTTTCATTTATTTATATATATATAATTTAATAATTTAGTTTTTGTTAATAAAAGAGAGAATAAACACTCACAATGTTCATCAATCAATCTGGGCTCCGTGTACACATATAATTTTGTTTCTAATTCTTCTTAAATAATAATAATAATATAAATTCCTTTTGTTACAACATAAATAATTAATTTTAATTTGTTATTTTTCTTTTTATATTTTTGAAAGTTAATTACTTTATTAATTAATAAAATAAAATCAATGGTTTTAAAGCTTCTTATAGAATTTTAATTTATTTTTTTTTTTTTAGGGTTATGTTCATTGTTTTCAGGTAATTTTCTGTGTGTGTGAAAATTTTATTTAATTTAAATTTTCCAAATGCATATATAATTAACTATTTAAAAAATATTGGATAAATAAATAAATTAATTAATTTTTTCTTTTATTTTAATTGAATATAAAATATAATCTATTGTCAAGTAATTTTTGGCAGAAACAATTACGACACTCGGGGAATATTTAATGATTTTTTTTTTTTTTTGTTTTTTTTTTCAATTCCAATTAATTCAGAGGTATTAAACTGGGTGGCTTATGATATAATTTTATGTGTCCCACGATATCTTCATAAAACATAATTATGCTCATTACTTAAAAGAGAAGTTTGTTTATGTTATTATTATTATTTTTTTATTTTTTTATTTTTTGCATAAAACAATAAAATTTGATTAAACTTCTTTACGTTTCTGTTTTATATAAATTGTGGATGCAGTATTGAGAAACCAAAAATAAAAAAAAATGAATGATATATTTAGAGACTTCTTTCCTTATAAAAGATTTATTATTTAATGTCGGGGGCGAGGAAGAATTTTTTATTTCATTATAATAATATTGAATAAATTTGGTTTTCATTATACTCATTCTGTGGTGGTTTATTATTATTATTATTATATTAGCTTGTTCAAAGTGTTTAAAAGTATAAAAGCCCAAAACAAGCCCTCATTATCTAATTTCAAATAAAGAAAAAAAAAAGAAAAAGTGTTAAGGAAATTCATAAGATTTATAAAAAATAGATCTATTAGACCAGCAGTCGGCAAACTTTATGATTTCACAGATCACCTATAGGATTTTTTAGTGTTAAATAAATATTTTTTTTCTTACATGTAATTTCTTGTTGATTTTTCATCCAAACGCTGTTTTCTTCTGATTAGGTTGCTATACGTCTTACGTAAATGAACTAATTTCATGCATCTTACATTGTTAATCTATGGAAGTCCACTTAATTTTCCTAGTTGGTTTGCTATGCGTTAAAAATCTGGGTCTGCGGCCCAGCAAAATTTTCCCACAAACCACCACTTTGCCAACCACTGTATTAGATAACAAAAAAAAAAAAAAACACAATATTATTTATTTAAAGAAATTAAAAGAAATTTCCCCATACAATGTTATCAAAAAAACATTGACAGAAAACTTCAATAATTTAATATTGTTTCACATCTCTGATTTAATTTAATAAAAACAAATAATCAAATAGACAGTGAAAAATAAATTGTTTTACTGGGGAAAGATTTGTTTTCAATGTTTTATTATTTTATTTTATTTTGTGTGCTTAAAGCTTAAAATTTTTATCAAATATATTCACATTCCGATGGGAATTTTTTTTATAATAAAAAACATTTTCTCTACTACTAAAACCTGACAATATTTGTTCGAAAAAATTATTATAAATAAATATTATTTAATAAAACTACATATAAGATGAAAAAATCATAATCATAATTATATAAATAATTACGAGCATGTTACAAATAATATAAATTAATTAATGATAACAATATTGTACACGTAATTGTGTGTATATTAAATTTATTAAAATTATTATAAAATAGGTAATCAAGATGATTTATGCTAATTGAATATTAATATATTTGTTAGTTTATGTTATGTTTTTATGGTAATTATTTGTAATTGTTTTTTAATATGTATATATATATATTTATATGTTTTTATGTTTTACTCTCTTTGTTTTTAAACTATTAAATGTAAAAACAAATAACAAATAATATTAAACATTAAATTTGTAATCTTTAATAAAAATAATATTAATTAAAATTTTTATTATTTGTTATTGACATTTTGACTTTATTTAATCAATAATAATAATAATAATAATATTATTAATAATAATATCTTTGATAAAATAAATCATTCAATTTATAATATAATCTTTAGTAATATTTTTTTTTGGGAGTTTTAATGTATATAAATATACAGTAGATTCCTCTTAATCGGAACACATTTATACTAGTCCAATTTGTCCCAATTAAGCGGCTATCCCAATTATCCAAACTTCCACAAACCATACAGGATTAGTGTTGTTTTTAACAAAAATAGAAAAAATTCATAAAGCTAAACGCACCCATACATATGTATATACATAATAAAAAATCTATTATTAGCATATATTATGTACATAAATATATAATAAAAACAATAAATAATTGTACATTTAATAAATTCTATTAGATAATGCTTAAATAATGATTAAAATAATTAAACTTTAATTAAATTTGTTGCAAATATTCGTTCAAAGTGCTTTGTCTTTTGATTTTGCTGGATTCTAGCTGAACTAAATCATTTTTGTCATCCAAACTGACCCGATTAAACGAATTATTGTCCCGAAAAAGAGTAGTAAATTTATATTGTTGTTTCCTTGGTTTTATTTTTATTCTTTAGTATTTGTTCCAATTAACCGTCTGTCCCGATTAACCGGTGTCCCGATAAAGCGGAATCTACTGTATATTCTTTTATAATTATTTATAGTTCTATCAATCGATAAAAAGATGCTTTAAATCTTGAATTTTAATATTATTTTCTATAAAAAGAATTATAATGATTCTTTCCTTTTTAATATTCGTATAATACAGTTGCTGTTTTATTTTTATTTTACTCTCTCTTTGTAGTAAATCTTATGCTTTATTTAAAAAAAAATATTTTTATATAATATTATATCTCTTTATATATATATATATATATATATATATATATAAATAATTAATTTATTTGATAAGGCTCCAATAGACTTTGATACAAAATATTAGCATTGTGACTGTTGCGGTAATAAAAAAAAAAAAATAAAGAAGAAAAATTATTCGCGATTTTAGTTATTATTATAATGGAAATTGGCATATTGTTTTATTTTTATTTTAATCTTTTATTCACAGCAATATATGAAACAACCCTTAGATACTTATAATTTAATTAATTTTTTTTTTTTTTAAATACCAGAATTATCCTCCCGGATAATGTAAAATTAATCGTACAATTTTCGCTAATAAATTATAATACAGGAATATAAGAAAACATATGTATATACACCACTTTCAATTAAAATCACTTTTTTTTTTAAATTCCAGAATTATTATTTTATTTTTATCTTTTGTTGAGGGATTAAACGTGCAAATTTTTGTGTATTTTTTTTTTTTTTTGCGAAATTATAAGCAAAAATGTTTCTTTGAATGTCAACATAATAAAAATAATTCGACAATAATATTTTTTATAATAAATTGACAATATTTGTTTAAAATTTGCAAAAATATAAATATATTTCTGCGAACAAAACTTAATACATAATTCTATGAAAAATATGTAAATATGATAATAAAAATATATTAATATTATTATTATTATTATGCAAAATTAATTATTTCCTATTAATTTTATAATTTTTAATAAATTCTGAACATTGCATAACAATGTATAAGAAATGAGGAGAAAATTTAATTTAATAAAATTATTTCTCTTATTATTAATTAATTTAATAATAAATGCTTTAATTGTTTATAATGAATGAAAGACTAAAATATTTTATATAATATTATGAAATTCATAAAAGTTATTTGATTTTTCTTTTCATTTTAATTTTTTTACAGTGAATTACACTTGCATTATAAAGGTGTTTTTCCTTCTATATAAGCAACGTTCTTTAAGCATAAAAATCATAATTTAATTGATCGATTTTAATTCATTTAATTCGAGATTTATTCTTGTTTAAGACAGGGATGTAATTTTGGTGGACAGTGTAACTCATTTTACGCCCGTAGTTATTATTAAACAGAAGTAGATTTATAAAATAATAACCGAATTATCTTATTGTCACATACAGAGACATTTAGATTTAAAATTATAATTAAAAAATATTAAATTCAACTGTTTTTTTGCCTGTAATAAAGTAATAAAAATGTAGAAAAGTGTAACCTGATGTATCTAGTATTAATTGCATGTCTACAATAAAATATGGCTAATAATGAAGTTATTAATGATTTTATCAATATTGAATTGTACAAAAAAGTTTAATTTTTGAATTTTTTCCCATTTATTTTGGAAAATACTGAAATGACATCACTGACTTTAAGTTAGATTAAATTGTAGATTCGTTAAACAAGGTTTTCTCTGTGTGTTTCCGTTTTTATGTTACTGATTTGGTTAAATAGTTTTCCATCAATAAAAGGGAAATACATGTAGCCTTAAAATTAAATATTTTCAACAAGTTCTTCCTTTTTTGATTGTTTGTAATTCTTTCTGGTTTTACATTTTTTTATTTACGTTTTGCTTTGATTTTATTGAAGCGTATGTACAAAACTATGTAATATGTATAAATTAATACTAGAGTTAGTAATTTCAATATGAAATCAATAGAAAACAACTGTTACTGGTTTTTTTTTTATCGTATTAGATAAAAAAAATAAATATATTTTTTATTTTTATATTAAAAAATTTGCTATTTTCGTTTAGTTATAAAAGGACCCTATTGTTGTAGTAGTGATCAATGTTTATCAATGTTTTTAAGTAAGTCGTTTTATTATTATTATTATTATTATTATTATTATTATTATTATTATTATTATTATTAAATATAAAGAACACTTATATAAAGCTGTAATCTTCCAATATGTTGACTAATGGATATGAGTTTTTGTTTTGTTATTTTTATTTATTTTTTTCTTGCATTATAAAATTATTAACCAAAAAAAAAAAGCCATACATATATTTTTCTATTATGTAAATCTTTATTAAAATAGAATATAAAATTAAATTAAATATTTAAATTAGATGAGTTTTCTTTTTTTTGTAATATAAATATAAATTTATTTTTCTTTTTTTTATTATTATTAATAATAAAATAGAGTAAAAATTCTAGTAATAAACTTAGAAATAAAAATTCATTAGAAAGAAATTCATTTTTTTATATTATTCTTTTTTATTTATGTTATTTAGTTTAATATTTAGCATAAGTATTAATAAAAAAATAAAAACATAATATGTAAATGAATAATTTAAAATTGTTTTTCGAATAAAATTCCAATAGAAAACTTTAATTAATTAAATACTTTTCTATAGTTAGAATATGTGATTTTAAAAACGGAAAACAATATAATAAATATTAAAAATATTTATTAAATATTAATTATAATCAATTGAGAGTATAAATATGCATATAAAATATTTAAACAAATGTAATATTATTATCAATGATTATTGTTACACATTATGTATAATAATGAAATTAAATAATAAATAATATTTTGTGTGTATAGAGAGTATAAAATTGAAAATTTATTTAATAAATAATAATAGAAAATAAATATAAAAAACACTCTGTTCGTTTCAGTATTTACGTTATTCATAATAATTAAATAAAGAGATTTATTCTTTTCTAAGCAAATAATAATAATAATATATTAGAATCATGATGATGATGATGATGTTAATGATAAAATAATATAATAAATATTATGATAAATATAATAAAAAAGAATGTTAAATAATTGTTGTCAAAAAAATATGTGAACCAAATAACAAATAATATATATATATATATAAAACTAATTTTAATTGTTAAATATTTTTGAATGTTATTTATTGCATGGAGAAAAGATTATAAAGTTTCGTACAAATGTACTTACTCTTATGTCAGAAGTTATTTCTGTGTTTGCGCAAAATCCTAATCATTTTTTATTTTTCATTTAGCACAAGCTATCCTGTTTTTACATTAAAGTCATACAAGTTATATAAATTCAGGCGTATAATTATTTGTAAAGAGAGTCTTTTTCTTTTCGTTTTTAATTTCAGGATAATTATTAACTATTTTTTCTTGTTAAATTAGCACAAATTATCATTTTTGCATTAAAAAAAAAAACAATAAGAAAAAGGAAAAACTATCTAGAATATTTTAATAAAACCAGAAACAAGAAATAGAGATCTTTAAACGATTTAAAATAAGTTATGTTAAAGAAAAACATAAATAAAATATACGTATTTGTGACAGTATGATTTAGATAATCTTTATTTATTAACAATAAATAAAGAAAAATTATTACAATGGTTTATAAAATAATTTAATTTCTAAAAATAAAGAAAATTGAAGCTTTTTTACTGTTGTTGCTGTTGTTGATAAAACTGCCTCAATAATATTTATATTATCTTGGCAATGTATCAATATTATGTCCTCTCGCACGTTTCCTTTTTTTTTATATTAGAAATTTTTATTTAACAAAAAAAATTGGCATATTGACAGTATAAATAATATAAAAATAATATTTATATTGTAATATCGATAATAAAGTAGAAAAGTATGTTAATTTGTTTAAGTAATCATTTAGACTAGATATCGTTCTGCATATTTGCTCTAATAACCTTTTAGCTTAACAATTAATTATGCTTAATCGAAAACACATACAGAAAAACAATGTAAATACCGGTAAAATAGTAAAAGTAAATCTCTAGTATTTTACAGAAATTTATTTCTTTACACTTATTATGCACAACTTAAAATACTTTCTAAAAACAACAAAAACCCAAAGTAGAAGAATGATAAAACCTCAATAAAAGTTTATTAACTAAATTTAACATTATTTACTTATTTTACTATAGATATAAAACGATTTTTTTTTCTGATAAAATGTAAACAAGTTAAAATCTCTATCCAAAAAAATAAAATAGCAATGTTAAAAAATGTGTTTGCTTTGTAAATAAATATCAAATCAATAATAATAATAAAAGAAATATGTGTTTGTCTAACAGTTTAACGGTCATCAGAAAACAATAATAAAAAAATATTCTGTAATAGTAATATGAGTGGTAAAACAATGTGCCACTAATGTTTCATGATAAGTTTTTAATAGTTTTTCCTTATTTCGAAAAATGAACAACGACAATTTCTCTTATCGTAAACAATAAATCCCTTTACAATACATAGTATTTTCTATTCTAAATCAAACATTGCACCTACACAATTAGAAACATATAAATTATTCATTGAAGTCCCTTTTCAAAATTTGTATTTTAAACTTCCTAGAAATAAATTAATTATCTAAAAGAAATTCTAGATAAACAAATATAAACCCGTAGAAATAATAAATAAGTCAAAAAGTTTAATTAATAAAAAAACTTAAAACAAACAATTCACCAGTAAACAATAAAAATAAAAATAAAAGGGTTGACAATACGAAGAATTTATACAAAATAAATTATTATAAATTCACATTGAATAGACGAGTAGTAAATTTGGTTTTAAATAATTTGGACTAAAGTAGCAATTAATATTTTTTTATATACTTATATATATTAAAAAGAATAAATAAAAATTTATTGAAAACGAGTGTTAATAAATGAGATTGACCTACGTCAATAGTAAATAAAAATTTTTATACAGAAATTATAAAGCACACAGTAGAAAGCACACAGCAAATAAATAATATAAAATTGAATATTTGTATTTTTGTGCTTTTTTTTCCCCCAATTTATTAAAATTTATTCCATCGTATTTTCTCTTTTAAATTTTTAAACATTTTAATACCATGTATATGTATGTATGAATGTTAAAAATTATTAAAAAAAAAGAAGAAAGTAATCATTAATTTTTGAAAAAAAAAATATTGTTATCATTTTGGTTAATCCTCATGTATTTAATTTGCATATAAATTTTATTCTACAAAAAAAAAGAAGAAGCTTATTCCTTCTAACCACAATTATACACTTGAACCAAAAGTTTAATTGTTGCTTAAATATACCGAGATAAAATAAAAATAATAATAATAATAATAATATAAACTTGTTTTTATTTTTATCAATGTTTATTATTATGATTTACATCTGTAAATGGATTGGACGATATAATCGGTTGTTGTCGGTTTTTATTATTATTTTTTTTTTTATAATTACTCTATAATTTTAATAGTATTACAAATAATATTTAATTTGACCCAATGTAGTTCATTAAAAAATAGTCATTTAAACATTCTACTTACTTAAAATAGTCTTATCAGTTCTATACAGTTTGCTAAATTTATTTTTTAAGAATATATATATATATATATATTGTTCAAAAAAAAAAATTAATAATAAATACAAAACTCTATTAAAAAATAAGAAATGATAAAACTATGTGTCAGCGCTTAAAATACCCATTTCTAAATATAAATACATACATATCAGTGGCGTTGCGTCATACTAGCGAATGGATGCTTAGCATCCCTATGTTTAGAATTAAAATTTGGACATAAATAAGGATAAATTAAAAATAAAATGTTTTTATTAATTCGCAAAAAATTTCTAATAATATTCATAAATTTTCAAAGAAATCATATTTCATTATGAACTCATATATATCAACAATATTTCAGTTCAGTTCATATTCACAAGAAAAATTCATGCGTTTTGTTGTTGTTGTGATTTAAATGCGAATGAAGTGGCAAAGCAAAATATAAAGCAATAATGATGTATATTTTTAAAACAAAGAGAATATGGTTAAAATAAGTCTCTCAAAAAAAGCTAGCTTTTTCCAAATTATTTGTATAAAATATATATGTAGTAGTAGAACTAGCGATTTGCATAGAAAATTAAATAAAAAAAATACATTTCTCTCAATTTAAATAAATTTTTTGGCTTAAATTTTACTCATTTGGATGCTACAAAAATATTGCTTCACCATGCAATTAATATATATAACACAAATAAATTGAAAGAAACTTAATGCAGATTGGATATGATTCTACGTTTCACAGTACTGAATCTATCTTGTTTTATTTTTCTCATGATAAGTGAAACATTTGACTAGATTGCTCTGTTGGTTGCTGACGCATATGAATTTAATTATAAAAAAATTAATTAAAAGAAAGATAAATATTTAATTGGTAATTTTTTAAAAATATAACTTAAAATTGTATTAAGTTAAATTTTGAAATAACAAATAAAACAAAATGAAAGTAATAAATAATTGCAATTATATTGAATAACTGTTGAAAAAGTCATTTGCAATGCATAATTTTGTTGAAAAGCAACATATAATTGATATTGGAAGGCATACACCAACTATGGACATTACAGTTACGAATAGGTCTTGTATTAGGCATTTTACTGATAAATTATATAAAACCAACAACTGGGTAGCGTGATGCGAATTTTTAAACAAATATTTTTACTGACCATGCCTACTGTTTTCAGTAGAACAAAATGTTTGGTGCAAGGATGGATTTTCAGACTTGAATAACATTCATAAAGCTGCAGATAGGCATTGCAAAAAGTCTCAAAATTTAGTCATGGCGATGCCAATAACAAGTGCATCAGCTGAAAGAAGCTTTTCGACATTAAAGTGCATCAAAACTTATTTGAGAAATACAACTGGCGAAGAAAGATTAAGTAGCTTTGCAATTATTTCAATTGAAAAAAATCTTTTAAAAAATTTATGAATAAAAGATAGAAAATATGATGCAATTATAAATGAGTTAGAAGAATAGATAGAAGGATTTTTAATTTTTACAGGATATTTACACTATTTATATTAACAGGATATTCAATTTTATTTATTTTTATAAATTTTATTTTTTGATATATATTAATAATCCTGTATTTGATGTGCAGATAGAAAAATTAGTCAATTGATGATATAGTTATATTATATGATACATACATCTGCACAAAAAAAAAACTATAGAGCTTCCCTAATTCAAAAAGTCACGCCACGCTACTGATACATATATATTTATGTTAATTATTCATTATCATAGTTACAGTGAAATCTCGTTTTTACGTATCCTGATTTCACAGTTTTCCAGTAGGTATTTACGTTTAATCTTACCAGTCTCGTTTTAATTCCATGCATTTGCGATTTTTTAGTTCCCGCCATTTATGTATGAAATATTCATTGTTTTTAGCTAATTTTTGGTACCCTGATTTCCCTTTATAGGCCACCGGCTTAATAGAGAAAAAATGTTAAATTTTTAGGCCTAGTAGCGGCCTAATATCGGGTAGAGGCCTAATAGTGTGAGAGGCTTATTAAGCTTAATAGAATGTATTGGATTGTAAAGGGAATTCAGGGTAAATTAAATTAGCTACTGTACCAATAATAGCAGTAACTGTCTGACTTGGAATTAATCCATACTTTTAAGCTTTATTGGATGCAATCTGGTACAGAAATGAATAAAAAACGATGAGAAAATTTGAAAAAAAAAAATACAACGTATCTATCTTCAATGCAATAAATTACTCTACAAAAGTACTGATTCAAAATTGCTATCGAAAACTGGAATTGAGAAGATTTTCAGATGTTATCTGATCAAAGTTGTCTGAACTTGAACCATAATTTTATACCTTTTGAAGTTGGGGAAAAGGATGACAACGATCCAGCAAAATCGTATTGAAACCTTTAAAAGCTATTTTACTAGCATTATAGATACACAAAATACAAGATGAAGCGATTTTATAATACCGAAAGTTCTTAAATCAAATCGGTTTAAGTAATTTTCTTATTCTTATGGATTTTCATTTGTTTACAAATTACGAATTTTGTTTTAAAGATCCCGGAATAACGTAAAAATGAGATTTTACTGTCTGTATTATAATTAAAATTAAAAACAGTTGATTCAATATAATTTTTTGAAACTAACCAATTATTAATATTTTTATCATAAAATTTTATTAGGCATACCATTGTTATGGTTTTTCTTTTTAATTTTCTTTATAATCCTTCTTTTATTTTTATTTTTTTTGTTATTTTTAAGAAAATAAATAAATAATTTATGGAAATTTTAAGTAAATTTTATACGAATGTTATATACAGTCTTGTTACAGACAGAAAACCGATATATATATATATATCGAAATGAATAATAATAATAAATTTAGTTTTTACCTGTTGTTACATTTATTTTTTACTTTTTGCTTTATTTTCAACACATTTGATCAAATAAGTAATAAATGTTTTATTTTATTTTTATTACATTTCGATTGTAAAAAAAACTATAGAGAAGAAAAACCAAAACGAATAACGTTAGTTGTAAAAAAAAAAAAAAAAACAAAACGAAATGTAACTAAATTTTATTATTTTCGGTTTTTCTTTTTATGGAAAATGGGTATCACTATACCATGAGTAAATTGTTGTGTTTTTAGAGAAAAAGAAAATAACATTTAAAAAACAATTTCATTAAATATGATTCTTTGATATTCTTCAGAAAGAAACTATTGGAGAAAAAAAGGTTTAAATAATTTACTAAAAAATCATTTTTTTAAATAAACACTGTGCCGTATATGTGTATAAAGAAACGGATAAGAAAAATGAATAATTTGTTGATTTGTTTAAATAATAAAAAAAAAAAACAAAAATTGCTTAAGAATGATAAGAAAATAGCATGGCAGCAGTGTTAGTATATGGATTATCTGCACATCTTTTATATTACATGAAAATAATTCAAGTTAGTGAGTGGTTTATGATTAAATGCATCCAAACGTATAGTAAACTGAATTTTCTATAAAATCGTAATCTTCGTTGTCTATACTTATTATTATTATTATTATTTAATTCATGAACCTTTCGGATGGCCCTCCAGTTTATATTTCTGTTTCAACGATATTGATTTTACTATTTATTTATTTTTTTTTTTCGATAAAAATATAAATTATTATTTCTAACAAATATTTTTATATTCATAAGTCCAGATAGTTTTTTTTTGTGTTTTTCTTTTTAAATGCAAAATAAGAAATTGAGTTTCATTAGAAAAATAGAAGAAAGATTTGTAAGTTGCTTGTAAGTAGTATACTTACTAAATGCAATCGAATTGTCAAGTAAAATGAATTTCAATTTAACAAACAATAGAGATGTAATACGGTGAAAGCTTATTTCTTTAAAAACTAATTTTTTATTTTGTTTTGAAAGGAACTAATATACTAGAAAAAGTACTTGCTGTTTTGTTTGTGTAATGCAGACTTCAATGCATGTGCAAGTTGTAAAAGGGGGTTTTTCTCTGTTTTTTTTTTTAGGAATAATTGATTTTCTTGTTTTTATTTTTAAACGTTTTTACTAAAGAGATACTTTGCAATTTATATATATATATATATATACATAATGTGGTGTTTGTTGCATTGTATTGTGACAAACGGATTAAAAGCTTTTTGTTTTCCAGTAAAATGGAGCTTTTTTTGCATTAATACTTTACTGTTCATTTCTTTTATGATAATTTGTTAAGACCATTTGAAACTAAGTTACGGTTAAGATCATTATTTTATTATTTAAATAATTTATTATCAATTGTATGTCACATAAAATATCATTTTACTTTTAATTATAAGTCACAAATACAGAGATTATTTATTTAAATTATTTTCTTAATTTAACGATATGCTTAGTTTATTTATTTTTTTATTATTACATCTAATTAAATAATTATGATTTCTTACATAAATAAACAACAATTAAGATACGATTAATTATATACAGTAAACAGAGTGATTATTTTATTTATTTAATAATATATAATCTACTTATTTTGTCTGTTGCATAATTTGTTATTTTATTAGATATTCTGACAACACTCAAACAGCACATTAAATTTGTGAAAATTATTTTGTACAAATTCGTATTTTTATCAAACATTTATCTGACAGTTAATTAGTGAAATATTCCTCAAGGTGATTTTGTCTTATTATTGATAAAAAATATTCTTAAATGTCATCACAAGTCAATGAATACAGAATTAAATACTTGAGTATTGTTAAAATATATATAAATAATGTATCATTATGTCTCGATCCTTTATTACTCACGAAATTATTTTGAAATATTCTCAGAGACTCTTTCTAGTGCGATTAAATCAAATGCATTTACAATTCAATCGTGTAAAACTAAAATATTTTATGCGCCAATAAAAACTAATATTTGTTCCACTTATATCTAAACCATATAACTTTAACATAAATTGATTTTTGAACTGAATAAATTTATAATTCAGAATAATAAATTGGTAACAAGACGGCTGTCTTATATTGGACAACGTTTGGTATCATCTAATTCATCATTATATCAATTATCTGCAAAGAAAATTAGCATTTAAATTTACTAAAATTATAATTTATTAGTTAATTAAATCATTTTTTAAAACCATTTATCAGATTTTCCAAGTTTTATACATTGATTTTACATTTTACTTTAGTTTAAAAGGACATTCAATATATTTTTAAGTACTTTCTACGGTAGAGAATTCTAGAATTTAACATAAATTAAAAACACCAAACGTTATATATTCAAATGATATAAATTTTGGAAAACATTTGGATAATTTGTAGCCACTGTTAAAGACACTAATTGCTTTAATTAAAATAATTTTATGATGAAGAAAATGAAAAATTATTCTTATAAATGAATGTAACGAAGATTCCTTCGCTATCAAAATGTTGTTAAATTGCAGTCGCACTATAGTATCCTGATGTTTATGTTACTTTAATTACTTGAACTTGGGTTTAGTGTTATCAAAAATATAACATTTCTTATATATCCTAAAGATAGATGTTTACAATAAATTTATTTTTGGTAACATTATTTCCATTAAAAAATAAAAATCTTCAACTAATTAATTACACTAGCAGCATGTAGCGAAATATAAATTTAATCAAAAAAGAAGAATAAGAAATCTGTATACCTCTTTAAACCACTAATATCTTACCTTCTTTTTTATAGAAAATAAGAATAATTATTTCTTAAGAATCTGTTATGTATATTTTTAAGGTAAATAAAGTTCTCAATTTTATTAAAGTACCATCAACCCTTATATGTTTAAATAGATGAAATTTCTGAAATAATTAATAAATTTTTCTTTGATATAATTAAGTCGTTTTATTATAAGAAATTTACTTTAAAAAATAAATTAATAAATGTGTTGATACATTTAAGATTTCGTTCCGGATAGTCAGTTAGTGAAATATTACTTGTTCTAGGTTGTTTAGACTTTCATAATGAAATCAGAAACCTTCTGTAATGTTAGTTTAATTAATCCTGATCTAAAAATTACTAGTTAAACCATTATCGGATATAAATTAAATCAACAATGTGCATTTATAACAAAACGACTATGATCACAGTGGTTTCTTGTTGGATATTTTCTATCCACATACATTGTGTTTTTATAATAGAAATAATTTACATAAAATATCAATTCCTTAGTCCTTATCTAGCTAATAAATATTTAATGAAAACAAATTATCAAATATTTTCATGTGTAAAAAAAAAACAAACAAATTAACAATTATATGAAAATCCTGGTAAATCCATCTGTAAAATTATCAAAACAATAATACTTTTGTAATATTTAAATCTAGATAATTTTACTACACATATAATTGATTCATTGATAACGATACGAAATAAACTATATTTACATTTATAACAAATTGAATTTTATAAATTTTTATTGGTAAAAGTAAATGAAAATACTTTATTATTTAGTAATTAATGTAAAGTAAAGTTTCAATAAGGAAATTTTCTTTGCAAATAATTGTTTTTCTGTGATCAATTTTTAAGAAAGTTTAAATCTATTAATTAAATAATTGAATAAATTTATTATATTGTCTGACTGATTAATCACATTTCTAATGAAAACTAAACTCTTTTTACCATAAACGATTTTATAATATTATTGCAATATTTTGATTTAATTGTATTGAGGTTTTCATTTATTTAGCAATTTATAAATATAGAGTGATCAAATAAGTAGTATATATTTTTTAAACATTTTTATTTAAAAAATAAATAGCTCTTATTTGATCACACAATACTAACTAAATATAAAAAAATACTTTAATCAGAAAATTTTGTTAAAGAATTTAATTTTTCGTACAGAATTTACACCTGTATAGTTTTTAATTGTTATTTTATTTAACTAATATTATACTGTACCATATATATATCGACTTTATGATATATATAAATGCATTTACAAGACATAAATGAAGTCTTTTGTCCATCAATGTCTATTATATTTATTAAATTTTATTCATATTCATCATTTATTTCTCTTGTTTTTCATAAATATTCCATTTTCACTGTATTGCTTTACATCTGATGTCGATTTTAATATAAAACAGAAATTACATAAATGATAATTGGTTACATTCAGACATTTCTAATTCAAAAATAATTTTAAATTAAAATTTTCTTTATGAATATTTCTTAGTTAAATTATTTATTTGAAATAAAATGAAACTCTTTGATGAGTGATAAAATTAAAAATGATTAACCTGATAATTAATAAATTTATATTAAAACAATAAACTATCCTGAATTCCCTTTATAGGCCGCCGGTTTAATAGAGAAAAAATGTTAAATTTTTAGGCCTAGCAGCGGCTTAATGTCGGGTAGAGGCTTTTAATTTTAAAATCTTCTTCACGGGAAGCAAAATTATCTTTAACTAAACAAATAATTCATCAATTTTTCACGGATTGAAAGTTTCCTCTTCACATTCGATCAGATTTTAGTACAATTAAGAAGCCAGCAGTGGTTTAATAAAGGATAGTGGCTAAATAGAAGAATCCTAAAACATTTTACAATTCAAAAACACTACTAAGCCTCAATGCTTAATAGAATAAAGTGTCTTATAAAGGGAATTCAGGATAATAAAATATGTTTCTTGTTTAATTGATTTATTGTATTTTATTTTGTGTACAGAATTTTATGCTATTTTTTCGCAATAATATTAAAGATTTGATCTGAATGGTAGTATACGAATAGAAAAAATTTCCTAAATGTTAAAATTCTAAATAAAAAGTAATTATCCTTTTGATTTTACCTTTATTATTGTGCTTAAAGCATACAGTAGTATCAGATGAGTTGAAAAAATTCAATTTTACTATCGATAATGAATTAATTCTCATCTTTATCTATTGATAAAATTAAATTTAACCTTTTAACTTAACATATTACCAAGTTATTTAATTACAAAACATAGAAAACTTTTTTTTCTTCTTTTTTTTTCAAAGAAAATTACTTAATAAAATGTGATACATATGGATATGATAAATGATGATGATGATGGTGGTTGGATAACGTTTGATCAAACATCGATAGTAAATAATGAATTAAAAAATAATTTTTTATATAAATCATAATTGATTTCTGTATTGAATTTGATAAAACTAGATATTTCGTTTTAATAAACATTTTCTATCTACTATTTACATGTTAAATTCGCAAATTGTTGTCAAATGATTACAGCGAATACAAATGGTACATTCTAGGCTTTAAATAATTCTTAATTTGCTTCTTCTTCTTTGCATTATTTGATCCACAATTTACTGATAAATTTTCATCTTTTTTTTTTGTCTAATTTATTTTTAAAGACCGGTCTCACTGTTATTGTATGTATAGCGATGAGACTACACATGCGTTAACTATTCCAAGGCTGTTCATTATAAGTATCTGAGAGTTTATTAAAATTAATATCTATTTTTTGGACTAAACATCGCTTTAGTCTTATTGGTGTGTGTGTGTGTGTTTTAGTTTTTTATTTATTTTATTGTTGTTGTAAAGCATCATCTGTCTGCCATCTTCCGTTAATGTAAAAAATAAAAGCTCATCTCGAATTCTACAGGTTTGTTTTCTGATTTTATGAATTTGCAAGCAGATGTTGTTCTTTTTTTTCCAACTAGCAAAGCCATCTATATAACGAAAATTTGAATGAAATCTAAGGGTTAAAGCATGAATAACCAAAGCATTGATATTGGTCATTTCAGTAAAGCTTTGAATAAAAGCTTAATTCCATGATTATGATAAAAATTGTTATTTATTCATTTGATTTTTGTATTAGTCGTAAAACCATTTTCATTTCGAATAAAGATGCCATTTGTGTTGTATTATTATTTGATATTGTCTTATGGTTCCTGTTTTTGTTAGCTTTTGAGCTTTTTGCATACATTATGATATAATCTTAAATGTTTTTTAAGTTAGAATCTTAGAAGTTTCATTAAAGTAAAATAGCATTGTAGTTACTGTCGTTCAATTGATTTGTTTATAAATTGCGAAACAATTTGATGCGTATAGTCACATTGGGTGATAGACTTTACTTATGTTGAATCTCTGGTATAGTATAATACGATTATCCAAGTGATGCCAATTATAAGTAAAATGTTGCTTCTTTTTATTCACTTTTGTGTGTAACATGGAAAATAGTTATTTATTTATTTCAGGACTAAATACTTAACATCATTTGTAAAATTTTAGGAATAGATTGACAATCTAAAAAGGTGAGAATTATCAATGAAATAATGTAAAAGGTCTGGGAATGTTTGAACAACAAAAACTAAACTCTAAGTCAATAGTTATCGAAATTAATCAAAGACACTCTGAGAACTGAGAATTCTTTTCAGTATTACATAAGTATTGAAAAACTTTTTTGTTGGTCTGACATTTAATAAGATGGATTTTCTCAAAATGATTTGTTACATAACGGAATGTTTTAAGAAGATCACCCTATACTGTTAAATCATCATATCCTTGGATAACCACTGTGTGAATATTTAATTTCGTTAAATTACAACTAAATTATCCGATGGTCCCTTATTCTTTAGTGTTTCCAATTTTTAGATTAATTTTTCTAAACAAATTGGATTGTATTCAGCAAAACACAGATTACTAACTTTTTAAATTAACAGCGAAGATCGACGTTTTAAAATTGAGCGCTATGTTCACACTTGTTTTATACAACGAGATAATCCCATAATCCTGCGTTCAGTCACTCCATTATTTTCTTTAAAACAATTCAAAACTCAAACATATTTAAAACAAATTATTTTATTTCAATAATATCTACAGTTCATTATCAAATAAACTTTAATCTGCTCTTTTTTATTTAATTGGCATATTTATGGATAATTTCTATTAATAAAATTACTATATAAACTGAAAGACACCCGAATTAACACTGCCTAAATCGAAACCGGTTTACAAATTAGTTGATAATACACGAAGAAATCACACGAAGATAACATATAACAGATACGAGAGTTTTTTAATTATTTTTTTTTTAAACAATTTTACGCAGCATATGAAACAACTACGACATAGAATATATAAAGTGATAATTATAAATAATTCATCTATTAATCAATTTGCACAAATTAGTTATCGACAAAAAGTGTACAAGTGCTTATCGCTTTACAGTGTCATTATAAAAGTTTTTCTGTTAACACGTTGACGGACAGTTGCGTCAAGTTCAAGTTCACTATGTGACATGACGGCAATAGCCGTCCAATACGAAACGGTCGATTTTAGATATAAAAATATAGTGTCAATTTTCGAATTTCACTTGTTTCTACTGTCCGTCAACGTGTTAAAAACCTATTGGAGGAAATCTTACTAATTAATTGTAAGATAAAAGATAATATTTGTTGTAAGATTGTGTAGTTAATTTATTCGTTAATTATCTAATAGTATAGTGTTAATGTTTGAAGATTATTCTTTCTAAATCTCTTTAAAATATTCATTTTTCCAATCAGAAGTCACCACCTTATCGAATGAAGTAAATTAATCTGATTGTGTTCCATACATTCAAGGTTATTTTCTAATAATTTTAATGTTTTAACGTAGCGATATAATAAATGCTTAATTAATTTAGACTCTCTTTTGCCAATTTATAAACAAAGAGATATAATTTTTCGACAAAATACTCTTTTTTTTTTAAATCACGTAATCATATAAACATATAAGAAACTCTTAAAATATTTGGAGGAATCCGTTTAATATGTAAATAGTAATTTTGTTCAAATTAATTTGTGTTTGTGTTAATTAAACTGATTATTAACGATAAACCATCTCTATGCATACATACTGTCTTTAAGTAAAGTAATTAGTAGACAGTGTCACTCAATGATATAGGGTCATTTATCGTTATAATTTCTTTAAAATTAATTCTTTTTGGTTTTTATATTTTTTATTGCAGATTAATAATCATTATTAATTAATATTTTAGAAATTTGGACTGTCTTAAATTTAAATGATCTAATTTAATTGTTTTTGGAGATATTTGAATTAAAAATAGTAATCAGTTTTTGTATGTTAATAATTTCATTGAATTTAATTAATAATACGCGATGTCTTCAGATTCAGAGAGTGAAAACTGTAAGTTTTTAAATTTATATTTATTTAGATAAATATTTCTTACCTTATTTTGTTGTTGTTTTAAAAATAGATGATAGTTCTTCAGACGATAGCGATGAAATTCAGGTTCGTAAATATCTGGATTAAATTTTTTATATAAATTATAATCACAATATGTTTTACTTAAATATTTACAGGAAATTCCAAGGTAAACTTTTCCAATTTTTTAAGTTAATTTAAGAGATCTTAAATATAATTAAATCCTTTTGGTAGACTTAAAGGATTTATACATCATAAAGAGGGTTCTTTCTTTTACAATCCAAAGACCGCAAATATTGTTTGTCAACTAGTATTTAAACTATTAAATTTCTTTGATTTTGTTAAACTTGATGATGTTTCTGAAGATTTTAATGATTATATAGTAGATTATTTCATTGATAAATATTATAATGACGGAAAAAAGAGAGCATTATTCGAAGCATTTAATTTAGAAGAATTTTTGCTCGATATTAATCGTACAAATGATTGTACAGATGTTTTAAATAAACCAAAACCAATAAAACTCAAGGAATTTTTATTTATTTTTAAACATTTTGGCTTTCATATGAAAACAATTAATATACAAACAGAATATATAGAGACAATGTTAGAAACTGCTGATAATATAAATTTTGATTATCTTATGTTTCGATATCAATTAATAAATGATATTAAAAAATTTATTAAATGCAAAATAATTAGATTTATAAATATTGATAATAAAAAGTTTGATTTATCATCATCAAAACCAAAGAAACCAGTTGACGATGGAACTTTTGCAGAATGCAAACATTTAATAAAATTGTCACTGACTGTATCACCAGAAATGCATTCTGAAAGATTACTAATATTTATGGATTCTTCTGAAATACACCAAGATGAAATTATCAAAGAATCTTTAAAACAAATGATAGTTTATAAATTAGAAATTAAAGGAGCCGTAAATCCACTAGAGCAAAATTGTGATGGTATACTTGATGTATTTGCCTTTAACAGTTCTGAAACATTAAATATAATTGAAATTGAATCATGTAATTCACCGAATTTATTCAATTTACTTAAAAAATATACAAATTTAAAGGAATTAACAATAAACAATGTAATTTGTGACTATTTGGCTAGAGACATAAAATTACCAATGCTGACTACGTTAAATATATTAAATTGTCCTCTAATTGATGATCGGATTTGTTATGAATTATTTACAATAAATTTTGAGGTTAAATTATTTCTATTAAATTAATATTAAAATTTAAAAACGCAAATTTTTGTATAGAATTTAAGGAAATTACGCATTTCGAATTGTGACAACGTTATTGGATTATTTCTGTATGAAATCAAAAGATTATCTGGCCGTGAAATGGACATTTATTTTACAAATTTAAATAACAAATTATTGTCGGAAATCAATGTAAATAGATTTTTTGTAGCAATATTACGAAATGATAATTATTAATTTTATTTCAGGCCGAAAAACATTCACAAAATGGAATAAATATTAAATGTAAAGGATATACAAGGTATAATGAACAACAAATAAGTAATATAATTAAGGAATTTACCGAGATACACATTGATAATTATGAATATTGGCAAAAAATGTCACAACATTGGTTACCACATGGTTTCCAAAGGATATTACGAAAATATTATCTTACCGATGATTACCATTTGAATTTACAAGATTTTTATAATTTAAATGAGAATTGTTTGAAATATATTAAATCATTGTCAAAAATTGATATACTCTCATTGAATACGTATTATCCAAAAATATCTAATAAAAAATTAATAGAATGTTTAGAAGGATTAGAAATTAAAACGATAATAATTTATGGGTATAAATATGTGAATGTTTTTGATAATCAAAACTGTTGTGATTATTTGATAAATGCATTGCTAGTTAAAAGTTTACATCAATTGCATAAAATTGATGTAAATAATTGCTGTATAGGTAGTTTATTTTTTGATGTTTTGAAGAAATTACGAATATCTACACTTTCCTTAAAGAATATTTGCTTTTCACCCAATATGGAATTAGATAATGGCATCACAGGTAGCCTAAACTTAAACAATGCTGGTTTAAAAGTAAGTCACTCAAACTATCGAACGAAATATTTAGTTAATTATTTAATAAAAATTACATTTCAGGAATTACATTTATCTGGATGTCACAACATAACAGGAATCACATTTAATAAAGAAGAAGTAAATCAGTTAAATTACATTTCTATGTATATTAAAGATTCACCAGGAATAATTAATTTTCTTAAGGTATTTAGAGAATAAATAAAATAATGGCAAAAAATCCTTTTAAAATAATTTGTTTCCTTTTTAGAATAACAATGAAATACCACAAGATATTAGTTTAAATCTTTGTTTATCAGCTGATGATGAACTAAGTAACACTAGTGAATCATCAGCACTCTGTTTAATGGATAATATTTTATTTAGCAAAATTCTAACTCTAAGCCAAATAACGACTTTAACATTGTCAACATTCTATCCAAATGTAAACAATTTGCAGGATTTGTGCTGTCTGAGACTAAAAGGATTGCATTTAATTAATGAAAACTTCCATGAAAACGACGCTACAGTGGATATTCTTAGTGGTTTTGCTAACTTCAATCCGGATTGTTTAAAAGAATTATGTCTTAAAAATTGTCACATTAATCAAATTGGTATTGCATCAATAAATAGATTTTGTAATTTAAAGTTTTTATCATTTGAGGGAATTGATGATCTTAATACTGAATTAATTCAACAATTGACATTTGAAAGTGACAGATTAAAAATTTTGAAAATAATTGAAAATCAACATGTAAACGATGCCACATGTCTTGACATTGTCAGCAAAATTGAATTAACGGTAATTGATTGACTAGAAAGTAGCATATATACAAAACTAAAGCTAATATGATATACATTGATTTTATTTGTGGAGTACAGGAATTAAGTGTCGCTAAATGTGAGAACATAACTGAAAACATATTTAAAAATCTAACTGAGATGGCCCCAAGACTGAGACATTTAGATATAAGTGGAACGGAAGCTGGTTATTATTACTTATGGAAAGTAAATAGCAAGAATCTATATTTTTTATATTGATTTAAATGAATAAACATATTTATTTTTGTTTGATTTAAGCCATTGCGTTTACAACATGCTGATACAAAACTAATAAATACTACAGGCGATGTTAAATTTGAGTACTTAAATAGAATTTTCATGGAAGCACAGACAAAATCAATAATCGATAAATTGCCTAATTCATTGATTATAAGTTTAACGTCAGAAGATTCTTTGGATTTGCGAGATTTGACATATTTAAACGATGTTGCATTCGAACTAATTGCACAATTAGTTGAATTAGGAACATTGAAAATTCGTGCGAATTACTTTAACGTGAGAGATCGCTGTCTAATGATAAAAAATTTAGCGAAAATAAATCTAGTGACCATAGTTATCGAAGGTTATGGTAAAACTGATCATTCAGGCGTCTGTAATGATTTATTTGAAGAATTTTCTAACAACACAAATGCAAAGCACTTAGAAGAAATAGATTTAATCAATTGTCGAATTGATAATGACCTTCTGAAATCTTTGTGCAGTCTTCATGATCTATCTGTTCTCAGAGTAACTAATAAAAAAACAAATTATAAAGAAATCATAACAAGTGTATTTAAGTCAAATGGAAAAACTCGATGTACCGTATTTGTGAATGGGATTTTGCTTAAATTGGACTAAAATTGATTATGAGCCCAGTTAAATAACTTTTAAAGAAATAAGAGACAGTGCGCGTATTTTTTTTTTAATTATTACTTGTTCTAGAGTTTTCTAGAAGACCCTTAAATGATTAAATAATATTTATATATTGATGAAAAATAAATAATTGTATACAATTACCGTTCAAGAGCTTTATTTGTCCTAAATGCATCAGGTGTCCCTCTGGAAGTTAACCTTTTTACTTCTACCTTTTATTTTTTTTATTAAATAATATTGTTTTTATGTTTTTTGGGGGGGTTTTTGGGATTTATCAGATAATAAATAACTAAACAAATTTATGATAAAACTAAATCGTTATCTACACTTTTGTTAAAGTGTTGTTCAAGCGTTGTGTTATTCAAAGAAGTAAAATCAGTTTATTAAGTAATAATAAATATTATAGTTTAGTGTTATTGATTAGATCCAAAAAGTGTTATTTTCAAATATAATTTAAAGCCAGTTAAATAGTTAATTTATGTATAATTAGTTGCTGTAAGTAAATATATATTTATTTAATATATAATAATTAAATTAAGTAATGATTCTTCTTCTACGAATGTGAAAATTGTATTTACGTGACATTTTTGGTTTATCTTATCTTTAAAATAAAAAAGAAAAGAAAAATATTCGCCTATATAGTTAAACAGGGACTTTTTGTTTCTTGTTTTTGGAATTAAATTAAAATCCATGTATTCGAAATGAAAGTAAATTTTAATATGAACAAAATATTAATCTTTTTATGATTTTTCCTTAATAATATAAAGAAAATTCAATTAATACTGGCCATAGACAATACTATGGTCTTTATCCTACTCTATATATACTCTTTCTTTATGAATACTGGTTGTATTTATAGTTGTTTGTGAGGTAGTTTTACAGCCATTTGACGACAGTCAACGGCCTAACAACCATGCTACAAATAGTATCAAAAAATTATAAAACCAAACTGACATTGCTTGGTTAAAAATCAGTTAAATCAGAATAAATCGAACGATTTTTGGTGGTTGTAAAATTGGTCGTAAAGTCAGTTGCCACCCGGCCTGTTGATCAGTTGTATAACCATATTGTATCGTCTGAGGCCAGCATACATTTTAGTTCTTTATAGATATAGATATTAAGAATCTGATAAAATTTATTAAAATTACCAAAAATTATATAAAGAAAATAATAAAATATTTTATTTTTAGTGATAAATAATTAATAATGTCTTTAGAACCAGAGAATATTATATGTAAGTTTAATTTTCCACAATTATTATTGATGTTTCTATGATTAATGTATTTCTCTATTTTAAACATATAAAGCTAGCACAGAAAATTCTACAAATGATGATGGATCTTTAGTAAGTAATAATATTAAATTGTTTTTTATTTTAATTTATAATATTCTTAATTATTTTCTGTTTACAGGAAACATTCAGGTAATTAAAAAGTTATAGAAATGTCATTTAATCTTTAAACATTATTAATTATTTATTTATTTTAGTGATAATAAATCAATTATTCTTAATGAATATCATCCACCTACACAAATGCAAATAATTGCATTAAAAAATTTTTCACTTGTATTTCGTTATTTAAATATTTTTGATTATTTAAAAATTATAAATGTATCAAAGAATACGTTTTATTGTTCAATAATTAAATATCTAAAACACAAATATAAATTAACAAAAAAGAGAGAATTATTTGAAAATTTTAATTTAGAAATTTTTCTAAATAAAATTGAAGAAAAATCAATAATAAACGAACGAATTACATTAGAGGATTTTTATTTTATTACTGAACATTTTGGTTATTTAATGAAATCAATAACAATACAAACTGATTTTCTAAAAGATGGATTTAATATGAATAATATATTTGAATGGCCAACATTATTAAAAACAATTTTATATAAAATAGAAAAATATCTAAATATAAAAGATCTTGATTTTTTAATTATAGATAATAAAGAAATTGATTTATCGACATTAGATTTTTTACAAACTATATATGAGATAAATATACCATATGAGATAAATTTAAATGCATTATCATTAATAAAATGTGAAAATAAATTATTATTTAAGTTAATAATGTTCACCGATTATACACAAGTTGATCGTAATTATGTAATAAATAATTATTTAAAATATGCTCGTATACAAAAATTATGTATAAAAGGTGTTGGTAATACATTTAATCAAAATTGTGACGATATAATTACAATTGTAGCTGATAATGATTGTAAAATTACATTGGAATCAATTGAAATTGAATCGTGTGTGTCACAAAATTTATATAATTTATTGAATAAATTTATTAACTTAAAGGAATTAATACTAAATAATATTAATTATGATGGTATTTATTATCAAGCGAATATAAATTTACCAAAATTAGAAACATTAAAAATAATTAATTGTCCCTATATTGATGATTTATTTTGCTATGAATTAATAAAAAATACAAATTTAATGGTAAAATGATTCGTTTTAATGTTTTATTTCTTTAAGAGAATTATAAAAATCATTTTAACAATTCTTTTGTAGAAAATAAGTACAATCCAATTGTCCAATTGTGATAATATTCAAGGTTTATTTATGCACGAAATAAAAGAATTGAATGGTAGAAAAATATACGTTTATTTAACAAATTTAAATAAAGAATTAATACAAGTTGATGTAAAAACAAATTGATACAAATATATCAGTCTGCTGATAATGATAATTTTATTTTTTTTTTTTAGCCAAAACTTATATCAAATTCCTTTATATTTCGGAATATTCAACGTGCTTATTACAAAGAAATACAAATAAATCAAAATATAAAACTATGTGATGAAATATATAATGATAATGAGTATTATGAAGCGATGACAAAGGAATTATTACCATATGGATTCAAAAGAATTCTACAACAATATTATCATAGTTTAGATTTTCATATGAATTTACTAGACTTTAATAATTTAAATGAAAATTGTTTAAAATATATTTTAACACTTGCAGAAATCAGATATATTTCATTGAATACATTCTATCCAAAGATAAGTAATAAGAAATTTATAGAATTTTTAAATCAATTAGAAATCTATATTGTATATATTTATGGAAGTAAATGTTTGTATATTGAGGATGAACAAAATAACGGTGATCTTATATTAAATGTTTTGCTTATGAAAAATACAAAGAGAATATGCAAAATTGAAATTTATAATTGTTCTATTGGTGAATTATTTTTCAAGAGTATGGAACAATTAATAAAGTTAAATACTTTAACGATAAATAATATAAATTTTCCCTCTAAATTAAATGCAAATTACCGTATTACAGCTGAAGTAATAAAAATAATCAATTGTCCAACATTTGATGATCAAATGTGTGAATATCTAATTATAAATTGTGAAAAATTAAGCGTAAGTATTAATTATAAATTATGATTTATCATTAAAGAGTATTTAATTTTTCAGGAATTACATTTATGTGATTGCAATAATATTTCGGGAACATTTATTAATTCAATAAATGAAACTAAAAAATTAATAATTTACACAGAGAATACACCGAATATATTTCATTTTAATAAAGTATTAAAATTTATATCGAATAAATATTTTAAAAAATCAATTAATGACTTTATTTTCTATTAATTAGGAAAGAACGCTTAATAATATTAAATTTAATCATGTTTTAAAAACTGAAGATGAATGTAGTTTATTTTTTAATAATAAAATTTTTACTCAAATAACGTCATTAACATTGTCTACATTCTATCTAAATGTAAATAATTTACTAGATTTATGCTGTCTGAAACTAAGCGGATTACATTTAATTAATGAAAAATATCATAAAAACAATTCTACAGTGGATATTCTTAATGGTTTTGCTGAATTAAATCCTGATACTTTAAAAGAATTAAGTCTAACAAAATGCACAATTAATAATGACATTATAACATCAATAAATAGTTTCAAAAATTTATCAACTCTAACGTTGAGTACAGTAAATGGTCTTAATCACCAATTAATGAAATGTTTATCATTTCCAAGTAAACAATATTCTTATTTGAGAATAATCAATAATAATGAAATAACTGATGAGATGTGTGAGGAAATTCTTCAAAAAAAAATTTTAGAGGTTTTTTTTTATTATAAAATAATTATTAATTAATTATTAATTATTTATAATTATAGGAATTCAGTGTATTAAAATGTAGGAAAATTACTGAAAACTTAATAAATATTATTAATAAACTTGGTAATCTAAAAACAACGTCATCGCATATGAAAAAAATTGATATTAGTGGTACTGAGCCAGGTTATAATCACTTATGGAATGTAATTATACATAATTAATTATAATTATCAAAAAAAATTATAGTAAATTTATTTTTTTATTTAAGCAATTATATATTATTGATCAGAAAATAAGATTATTAAATTTAACAGATGATGTCAATATTGATTATCTAAAAAGAATATTTAATGAAATGGAAACAAAAATGTTCACCAAAATGCCAGAAATACTGGTAGAAAGTTTTCTAAATTCATTGGATTTACGTGATTTTATTGAATTAAATGATCAGGCATTTCTATTGGTGTCACAATTAAATAAATTAAAAATATTAAAAATTCGTACAAATTATATTAATGTAAAAAATCGAAAATTAATGATAAATAATTTATCGAAATTAAATTTACACACAATTGTAATCGAAGATAATGAAAATACTGATCGTACTTCATTCGTACACACAGATGATATTTTAGATGCATTTTATACAAAAAATATAGAAGAAATTTGTTTAATAAATTTTCAAATAAATAAAAAACTTTTTGATAATTTATCCATTTTTAATGATTTATCTATTCTAAGAATATATAATAAAAGTATAAATTATCAATTGACGGACATTTTTAGTGATTTTAAGGCAAAACAATGTGTTTTATATATTAATGATATTTTAATTAAACATTAATTATTTATTTTATTGTAAATTTTAATGTAATAAACTCTGAAATAAAGTGCTTAAAGTAAATGCACTTAAGAAAATCCACTCTGTTTACTTAAAAATGGCTTTAAATTGGCTTATAGCTCTTGGCAGGTCAATTGTTTCAGTAATCAATGTTTATAATTAAAGTTAAAAAAAATGTCTCAAATACTTAATACGGGTGGAACTCCGATAATTCGTATCTTCAATTGGCCCAAAAAATAAGTCGAATAAACGGGGAATACGAATTATACGGGGTCAAAGGGTTGAATGTAATTTTCAACAGACTTTGTAAAATGTCCAATTAAAGAGGGAAAACGAATTATCAGTGGTACGAATTATAGAGGTTCCACCCGTACTTTCAATTCCTGACCTGCCTGGATCAGATTTTACTGAGTAATAAGGATTACTAAACTGTCATGTTTTTAATATATCCATGGCGAACTGGTAAAAATTTTCTTTGAAAGAGTTTCAACAGTTTTCATTAAAATTTTTACTAATTACCCCGAATTCCCATTATAGGCCTCTGGCTTAATAAAGAAAAAAAGAATTAAATATGTAGTCCTATCAGCGGCTTAATAGTGGTAGAGGCTTATTATAGTGCATACTGAATAATTTTGAAAAGAAAATTTATTGAATCTTATTTAATTATAGAAATTTATAATTTACTTATCAAAATCTTTCTCATCTGAAGCAAAATTATCTTCATCTAAACAAAAAATTCATCAATTTTTCACGGATTGAAAGTTTCCTCTTCACATTCGATCATATTTTAGTAGAATTAAGAAGCTAGCAGTGGCTAAATAAAGGGTAGTGGCTTAATAGAAGAATCCTAAAACATTTTGCAATCCAAAAAACACTATTAAGCCACAACGCTTAATAGAATGTATTGGGCTTATAAAGGGAATTCAGGGTAATAGTTTTACTTTGCCATTATGCTTTAAATTACTAATCACTTATCTATTTGAGTTATATTAAATTAAAAATAATAATTTTTAAAATTAATTTTTATTGTAAGCATCAACTTTTTATAATTTTATTGGACAATTTAGTGTTTTTTCTTTATATCTTTAATTTAACTTAATAATTTATAATTTAAGAATTTTTTTAATTATTATAAACTCACACAAAACATTAAAATTAACATGATTATGTGTCGTTTCATTTAAATTTAATTTTTATTATTAATTTTAATTAAACCAAGAAAAAAAAAATAAAATATTTTTTCATCATTCTGTGGTATTATTATTACATAAATAGTAAAAAATTTTATGTAATAATAATTTAAATCAAATTAACAAACAAAAATAAGAAAACAGTCTTGTGTGAATGCATAAAATATATAAACATGCGAATTCTCGCATCAATTTATCTTATTTAATTACAATTAACAAAATAAAATGAAATTTGGAAAAAAATTTTTAATTTAAAAAATATATATATATTATTAATTACTAATTACTTATTAAGTAAATTACACAGAACTGCATATGTGTGTAATCGGATAGTGTAAGTTTTTGAATTTATTTCAATTATCGAAATCAATTCGTATTGCTACTGCTGAATACAATATATTTAAAAAAAAAAACGCACACACACTTTGTTTTTTACTTTGTTCTTAATATCCTTATTTTCATATAATTAATTAATAAACATTAATCTTTTCTACTGCCATTTACATAGATTCATAGATCTTATAACACTAAATTTATTAATACATATTTTTCTTATGTTTTTCATTTAAATTTTCTTCTCTCCATTTTTTTGCTACAAATTTATAATAGTTTTTTTTTAATATATCTCAAAAGAAAGTTAATTTTATCACATTAACGAAAATTTGATATTTTTTCTTTAGAAAATTAAGAAAATAAATATATTTATTGTTTTAAACATAATAATATTTAAGAAGAAGAAAATTCATGCAAAATTTTTTGTATTTATTTTTAGTTTTTTTCTAAAATTATTTTTTAAATTAAATTTGCTCTGATAAAAATGATAAACTGCTGCTGCTACTGCCTGCTGCATATTTAAATCATTTTTTTTTCATTTCATAAATAACAAAACAAATATATATATGTATAATTATATATGCGGGGGATGCGGAATAAAAATTTTTACCTAAGTACATAAATAGAAAATCAAAAATAATTTTTTATTTAGATTCTTTTATCTATAATTATGTTTCTCTTCATTTTTTTTTTTTTTAATAAATGCATGCATTTACATAATTTCAGAGCTTTTTAATAGATTAATTACAATTAAATTATTATTATTATTATTATTGATTGGAACATTTTGTTTTTTTTCACTCAACTTCTCTAATTTTCTCTCTCTTAATATCCTTAATTCTTATTTTTAGACAAGAAAACAAAATTATTTACACAATTGATGACGATTTTTAAACTTTAATTTAAAATATTTGTTATGCATTTCATCGCGGTCAAGATAAGAAAAATTTATACAACAAACAACAATACTATATTATTCTTCCGATGTGATTTCTGTTGTTGCTGGTGGTGGTGGTGGTGGTGTAGTTACATCTGTTAAACTACTATCAATTATCATATTATCGTCGTCATCTTTAGTTATATTGTTAAGTAAAGTTTTATCATATAATTTACTTTCAATTTCATCTAGTTTCTCCTCATCCATTTTATTACTACACTCATTTATAACCAATTCTTTATCACTCTCATTATGTTGTTCTTGTTCAACTACTTCCTCTTCATCAACATCAATCTTTAGTTAAAATAAATAAATAAAAAATAAATAAATAAAAAAATAAAATAAAATCAAAATAAAAGCAAATAAATAATAAAGAGAAGAAAATAAACAAAATAAACAAAAATAATAAGTATAGGAGGTTTTTTTTTTGAATAGTCTCCACCTTTCGTCCTCTTTAATTTTTTTAGTTTACTCAAATTTATTTTCCATTCAACAATATTATATCAAATCATTTTAGACTCTTACTTTATCCACTGCAACACCATTTTCAACATCTTCAACTTTTGGTGATTCCTTTGTGGTTTGCTCTGACGTTTTTTTTATTTCTTCAGTTTCATCCACTTCCATAACATCATCATCGATTAATTTCGTTGCAATAGTGCCGCTACTGCTTTTATTTATATTATTTTCAACAGTAGAAACATTATTCTCTTCTTCATCATCAATTATTGTTGTTGTTGATGATGATGATTTTATACCAATTGCTGAATGCGTTTCAGGTGAAGATGTTGTTGTTGTCGTACTAGTAGCAGTTGTTGTTGTTGTTGTTGCTGCTGCCGTTATTGTAGTTTCTGTAGAAACTTCTGAATGTGTTGTAGGAGTTGTAGTTGGTGGTGGTGTAGTTGATTTATTATTATTATTTTGTTGTTCTCGTTGTGCATTTTCTGCTTCATATTCTTTCAACACATTATCCAAATTATAACGACGACGATAATTTACAAAAAATGTTCGTACTTGTGCTTCTGTTTTTGTTCCAATTACCTCAGCAATAGCCTTAAAAATTAATATTAAAGCAACAAAAATAATAATATATTAAATAAATATTTTAAAATTGTAAAAAAATATTAAATAATTACTTGAAAATCTTTTCCATATTTTTTAACACCTTCAACCGCCAACAATAATTCATCACTATTCCAACGTGAATTTATACGATTTATTGTACTACTTGCATCATTTGTTCGTAAATCCTCTGAACTATCGGAATTTTTACGTTTCAGCGTACTAACAATCTGTTTATTTTGTTGAATCTATTAATATAAGTACAGAAAAATAAAAACGAATTTACGGATTAGTAATAATGCAACGATAATTAAACAGTATGATGATTAGATTAATAATGCGAAAAAAAATAAAATTATATAAAACTAAATTAAAATTAAAAATATATGTAGTATTTGATTTTGGGATTTGAATCAAAAAAAATAAAAAAAAAAAAAGGAATGACAGGATTTTCTTTTTCCATTCAAATAAATTACAAAAAAATAAAAAAAAAAAACATTATTAATAATCAAAAAAATAAATCAAACAAATCAAACACATTCATTAAAATTATGCAAAGAAGAAAATTGAATTTTGTTTCTAGAAAATAAAAAATAAAATTATAAAAAAATTTAATAAATTAATTGATAAGAGAGTAAAAAAAAATAAAAAAAAAAAAAACGATAATAATCAATAGAAAATTCATATAATAATAATACAAAAACTTACTTGAGACCGTAGTGATACAATTTCTCTGTCCATATTTGCAAGTAATTCATCATTACGATTAATTAATTGTTTATTATTTTTACCTCCTTCTTGAACATTATTACTATTACTATTATTATTATTATTGCCCATCGTCGTTGATAAATTCATTTTTGTACAATTTGTATTTGTATTATTTAATAATAATGTTGTTGATGCTAATGCAACAATATCATCATGATTAATATGCATTCCACGTGGTGGTTTTCTTTTATGTCGATCACTCAATTGTTGTTGATTTAATTGTTGCTGATTATTATTGTAATTTGTATTATTGTTATTGTTATTATTATTATTATTATTATTAGCGCTTGTTAAACGTGAACGTTTATTACCACCGATGCATGTTGGACCAGATGTAGGACGCATTGTACCCGTACGTCTATATATATAACGACAATTATTACAATATAAATATTAATAAAGAAGAAAAAATCACATTTTATAAAAGCTAATAATAATTTATATAAAATTGCCATATCTCGTACCTCCAGTGATGATAGCAACTGTTGCATAATTTTCCTTGTATTGTTGTAACAACTAAATTACATGCAACGCCACATCCAGTGCAACATAATGCACCGCATGAGGAGGATGATGATGATGATTGTTGCAAATCATTTGCAGTGGCTGTTGTTGTCGCAGACCCTGTTAAATGATTATTATTTATAGACAATTGTTTCGACGACACTGAACTTCCATAATATAAATTACTATTGTTATTATTTGTATTTCCTATTGATGATGTTGCATTATTATTATTAGTATTTCCATGTATATTATAAGTTAAATGATCATTAGCATCATTTTGTTGCCAATTAACATTAAGATTTCCAGTTAATCCAGTTGTTGTAATTGATGTTGACGCAGACGAAACACCACTTGTTGTTGTTGCCGATGTTACTGATGCTCCAACGCCCGTTGTCGATGATGTTGACGCCTATATTATACATATTTTCTATGTTATACAATTTTTATTCTTATAATATAATACGCATCTATCTCATCATCATTTAATCAAAACCCATTTATTTATTTTAAATTTTTTTTTTAACAAATTAATCATAAAAACTTTACTCATTTACTCCTACTACTAGACCGCCGCAGCACTCAAAAATTTATTCACTCTCTTAATAAACAAAAATCATATTTAAAGACAACATTCTCAACTCATAATATTAAAGTAAAAAAAGAGCCAACAATGAAACATCATTCAATAATTTAAAAATAAATAAATAAACCATACGCTCATTGGTGGGTGGGTGGTGGTGGTGGAGAATTTGGATATGTTTTTATGGAATTATATAAAAAAAAGGATTTACAATTAATATAGGATTAATTAATATTTATAATAAAACGAATAATAATAATAATAATAATAATAATTAAACAAAAATGTTTAAACGATGATTGTATTATTATATTGTCGTCTATAGAAAATATAACATTAAAATACATAATAAATGTTAATTTAAAAAAAAATAATAACATTATAAACAATAGTGTTACCCGGATTTGTATTATTTATTCTAAATAATATAAAATTAATAAGCAGAAAATAATGTTAAATGTGAAATAATTAACAAAAAAAAAAAAAAAATTAGTGTGTATATTGTTGTTAAATTAAATAATAATAATAAATAATTTTCTATGAAAATGTTAAATTTTTAGGAAGAAAAACAAAAAAAAAAAAAAGATACATTTTTGTTTGTAATAAAATGCAACCCACCTGACTTAAGGTGGTTTCTAATGATTTTGATGTTGCTGTTGATGTCGTTGTAATACTAGAAGAATTTGTCACAGAATTACTTGTTGAAGAAGCTGTTTGTTGATGTGGATCATCAATTGAGACCCCTCTTGGGGGAGATCCACTGGTACGTCGTATGCCTCTGTGTATTGGCCATTTCTATATATACATACATTTTATAGAGATTGTAGTAGGTAGTTTACAACTTAAATCATTTTATATTTACATATCTTCTAAATTATAGATTTTACATTTTAAATGTATATTTCTTTGTTTTTTGTTAAATTATTTATTTATATACAGATAACCCAATAAATAATAATAATAATAATATACATAAATGTGTACAATAAAGTATAAAGAAAAAAAAAAAACAAACCCACCATTACAATTTTTCCAGCATGCAGACTTAAAAAATTATAATTTATCTTTTCTTTTTTTTTTTGCAAAAAAAAAATCATTAACAAAAATTATAAAACAAAAAAAAAATTATATTTAAACCCTATCGAGATTCATAAAATCCATAATAATTCCATTTAAAAAATTTCCAAAAAAATAAATGAATACAAAGACACGAATCATAATAAACCGCCTAAATAATAATATTCTTTCTTATATATGGTTATATTAATAAAATTAAATGCTCTTACCTTTTCTTCATTATCAGACTCTTCATTACTTCCATTTTCACTGCCATTTTCAGAGCCATCGTTTTTCTTCATTTTTTCTTGACGATCCATTACACTGGTACGACTTCTTGTCTTTTTCCAAGAATAATAATATTTCACTAGGCTCGCAATCGTTTTATCTGGCAACTAGAAAAAGAAATTTAAGTTTTTAATTTTAATGACAACTGTGTGTGTCAAGAGCTTTTTGTGAAAAAAAAAAAAAAATTATTTATTTACCATTTGACGTATACGATGAAAACTTTTACCATGAAATTGAAATGCTTGTTCAAACAATACTTTATCTTCTACTGTCCATTCATCTGGAAACGGTGTAAAATTTGCTAAATCTAATACGGCTCGTTCTAAATCATGCTTATGCCAAAATAACATGCCCAATGCTTGTTCACCGTTGTAACCATACTTTTCTTTTGCAACAGAAATATATTCTTCCACTAAAAATTTCATTGATAATTAATTTAACATTCAAGAATGACAGATAGAAAGTATTATTAACATTAATGTATTTATATTTAATAATCATGATACTTACATTTAGTATCTGGAATATCTTTAGTTGGTGACCAAACTAGTAATGCACGATCACTGATTAATTCTGGTTTACGTTCTGGTGTTGGCACTAAATCAGGGCAAAGCGCTTGATAATCTCTACCAACACGAATTTTTTCTGCTATATCAAAAACAAAGGCAAAAAAAAAAAGTAAATAAACAAAATAAAATAGATTATAGAATTTATTTTAAAACATCGAAAAATGCCACATTACCTTCATATTCACTAGTCTTTGTATTTTTCGTTGATTTTGTGCTTCCACCCCCAATTTTTTTACTTGCTAAAAAATATTAATAAAATACAGTTTTATGTTTAACCTTAAAAAATCACGCCGAACTCATCAATATTTAAAAAAAAAAATTATGTATGTATTTTTTTTTTAAATTTTAATAATTGAAAAATCTTTTTAATAAAATTTAAAAAATCTTACAGTTTTCATCATCAGAACTTGTGTCCGGTGTACCACCATGACCGTTAGGGCTAGGTCCTCTTGATCTTCGTCCATTTCTTACGTTTTCATTATTTCTTTCAACCAGAACCATTTTTTAAATTATGCGT
>OZ012639.1:21902834-22083772 GCA_963942525.1 Ptychoptera contaminata | reverse complement strand
TATATTCACTATTGAAAAAATAAATAAATCTTATTTTTATATATTTAAAGTTATAAATTTTACTTTTAAACACAAAAAACAATTAATAAATTTAACATTTCGAATAAAACCATCAACAATAAAAAAATTAAAACTGTTAGCATTTATTGCAGACAAACTAAAAGTCAGGTAATACATGTACAGTTTATAATTGTTTTACAGATCCACTTTACAAAAATCATCATCAGAAGACCGTAGATGTGGCCATATTTACAATGCATAAAATTTTAATAACTGGTATAAAAGAAACTTTCATCTGTCACTTAATGGTATTTTTCATTTTTTACTTTTCTTCTCATTTAATTTCCTTTATATATATTTAAAAGTAATTTTTAGATATTTTAATTAAATAAACATAAAATTATTGATAAAAAAAATGTCATAATTAAAATAATAAATTTTAAATGGAAAAAATATTGATTAGTTTATTAAATATTCTATAATCAAAAAATCATATGCACTGTGTTAATCGGACGACCGTACTTTTTATTTAAAATTATTTTCGCAAATATAGTTTTTGTCTTTCTTTTTATTTCAAATATACATATATTAATTAAAATGCAATGGGCAAAATAATTGTTTTCTTTCATTAAAACGCAATAAAAAAATTATTAAAAAAAAAAAATTAAAACTAAAAAATTCGAATAAAATATTAGTCGTTCCATTAGGTAAAGTTAGAATGAAATAAAAAAAAAACCTTAAATTTAAAAAGGGTGTAAAAATCTATTTTAAACATTTATTAAATATTTTATTTTCAATAAATAAAACTGTTAATAAAATATAATAATGATAATAAAATAAATATTAGCATTACTAAGATTTAAAAAGTACGAAATACAACATGATAACACATAGAAAATAAGAAGCATCATTTGCTTCATCGTGCTACCGTAGAAACAGTTCAAATTTAAGTTTATTTTCAAAACAACGATACATCGTACTTTTTTAAAGTTTCTTTTTCTACGAATGATAAATTTCCAACAATAATATTAAAGTAATTTCAAGAAGAAAAAATTATAATCAACTAATAATAACGATAAAATTAAATTAATTAAATTAAATGAAAGAAATGTTTTAATCTGACTCACCTTTATCCAGAAACTTTTATGTTTAAATTTTCTTCTGATTTTTTTTTTCTTTCGCCAATGCGAATTTTATCTGAAAGGAAAATAAATTAATAAACAAATATTTCGTATAAAATCAATTTTGTTTATAAATAAAATATATTAACTAAGAAAACTTACTTCTTTGATTTTTTTTTTTAATTTAAATTAATTTTCTTTTAATTAATTGTTAATTATTTGAAAATTAAAAATGCTTTTTCACATGCATTTAAACCGCACAGACTTTAACTTCTTGTTCTTGCAACTACCACTGTGTGAGTGGAAAAGCACAAGCATTGAAATCAAAAGAACAAAAATTAAACAAAATTTATAATAAAAAAGAAGGCACTAAAATGTACACCACTACACCGCAAAAATAAAGAAAAATATTCCGCGTCCTCTGTTCTCCAACTTTTTAAAATTTCTCTTTCGTCCAGCAGGCGGTGTTTATTCTACTGATAATATACATAATAAAATTTAAATTTTAATTTTTAAAATAAGACTGTCCCTTTTTTACATCTGTGAAAATTATAATTTTATTATATATTATCTCTTTCATTGTAATTCTCGCCTACTCTTTGTATCAGTCCTGTCAAAAATTTCTCCATTCTACAAACATTTTATATAATCACAGATAATTTTTTTTTCTTCACCAATATTGTGAACATTCAAATCTGGCAAACCTTTTTTGTGACCAGCTGGATTTTAAGACAAAGTAATTACAGTTATTCATTCGAATAATTAAAATGCAAAAGAAAAACAAATACGCACTAAAACAATTAAATGCGTTTGTTGTATAAGAAAATATACATAAATTTAATAAAACGTATTCTTTAATTTTTTTTTAATTTTATTATTTAATTTAATTTCACATTTTGCTTATAAATATTATTACATAAATTATATATCTTTTTAAATATTTTATTTTCATTTTAAATTGCATCGTACGTATCTTGACCTTCAGTTATATCACTTGGCCTTGCTTTACATCCATTACCAACAAACTTAATGCCGTCTCTAACTAAATTTGGTAAATCCCTCCAAAAGTCTAAGTTCGGTATAATTTCTAAGCCGCGTGTTCCAATTAAAAAATAATTTACAATTATACCAATGGAAAAATAAGAAAATGATAATAAAAAAAATATTATCAATAATATTGTTCCAAAACTTAAGCCACTTGGTATCTCTGTATTTATTTGTAGGCACGCATATGGCGAAAATAAGATAAAATTATTGATTAATTTTTGATTTTGTTCACTTTCTTCGACTATTAAATATGTTTCATTTAATTTTGTGCATGCCATTGTTATTAATGCAATTCTGTAACATAAAATGTTTATAAACTTTATGGTTATGTTATGCAAATTTATATAATCTCCTTACATATTATCCTTATTTTGATACATTATATATGGATCATTATTAGATGTTAATTTTAAATTCATCTCATTACTAGTCGCTAATAAATTAAACGTATTTATTGTTTTATTATAAACGCATAGCTAAAAATTAAAAATAAAATTATTAAAAAGTCATATACAGATTACAATATTAATAATAATTTTACCGAATATCCATTGTGACAATTATTTGTTGCATTAAAATATTCTGGTAATGTTGTTGGTAAATTCGTTATATCATTGCACGGATGAAAAAAATATGTTAAATTATAATTTTTATTAAATGACTGAATATATTGATTTGGCATTTTTATTATTATATTCTCAATATTATAATTATCACCATTATCATATTGACATTTACATTTATTTATTGTATTACAACCACTATTTAATAAAAAATTATCATCACATAAATATAGTTTTATAAAATTTAATAAAATTATTAATATTATGTGAAATCTAATAAACATTTTTAGGCTAATTTTTTTTTTACTATGAATTTATTCACTTTAATTATAAAATGGTTTTATTATTATAAATCTTTTCTTTTCTTTTATTTTTACTTTTGGTTGATTTATGACGAAATTTTATTATTTAAATACTTTTTCTTATTTTAAACATTTTATTTATTTTTTAACTTATTTGCGGCGTATTTTGATTTTTTTTTCTTCTACGCTTAATGAACACAATGAAAATGAAATAACCAAAATAATCTAAACGTCAAAAAAAAGGGGGATTTTTCTTCGTTGATTTAGTTTGACAGTTATCGTATATGGTAGCAGCGTTGATGAATAATCACAATAATAAATACTATTATTATAGGTATAGTACAATGCAACACTTGGATTATAGTTATTAAATATAAAAGTATTACGATATTATTTACATTCCTTTATATATACATATACAATTTTATTAACTGTTTTATTTTGACCTACCACAATAGCAGTTTTATTAATATTATTAGTATTTTTTTGGGGTTTTATTATTTACCAAAAATTGCACAAATTGCACACTTTATTGTGAATTATACTTTCATTTTTAAACACATATCTAGTCTTTTCTAGATGGCAGTAGTGTATATTGCAAATATTTTTTTAGCAGTTAAAAAAAATAAAACTAAAATAAAAATCCTTTCTTTAAAATATTTATTTATTAATTTTTCTTTGTTTTTCTTTTTCTTTAAGTATAATGATCAGAGAAATATAAGGAAAATATATATTTTTACTTATTAAAAAAAAAAAACATAATTACACAAGTTTTTCATACATTTTTCAAGTTTTTGTTAATTAAAATATATAGAATATATATAGAGAAATAAATAATAAATAAATAAATGGAAAAACAAATCATAATAAAAAAAACATAACAAAAAAAAAGGAGTTTTTCTAATATATCTTATATTCAAAAAAGAAAAATAATTAATTTAATAATAATAAAAAAAATATATAAAATATAATAATAAAAAATTTATTAAAAGATTAGATAGATATATGTATATATATATATCGTGTAGGTGTATATATATATATATATATATACCGTAAATAGATGATGTGTGCTTATGTTTACTTTTTTTTATTATTATTATTATTATTATATAAACAACTAAATACTACTTATATAATTATTATTAATTTTACTTTTCATTTATATATTTATTAATTATTTTATTTTTAATCTCTCTTCCTTTCCACAATATTATATTTTTTGCTGTTTTACTTTTAAACTAAAAATTAAAATGATAGAAAAAATAAAAAAATAGAAAAAATAATATGAAAATTAATAAAATTAAACATAAACAAAGGGAAAAGAATAAAACAGTACGATAATTAAAATAAATAAACATAATTAGAATAAAATAAAAACTAAAATTGAATCCTTTAAAATTAATTCATTTTTTAGTGTTTTTTACTTCTTTTTTTTTTTAAATGTTATAATTAAATATGCTCTATTCATTATTTTTATTGTTTTGCTAAATTATAATTAAATATATTTTTATATATAAAATTTCCTGTATTTTATTATTTTGGAAAAAAGAATTATTTTCATCTAAAAAAATAAAACTAAAAAACTGCAGCAAGACACATAACAACAAACAATAATTAAAGCAAAACTCTAAATGTACTAAGAAAAAGGATTAATACAGGCATAACTCAGTTAACGCTGGCTTTATACCCAGCGATGAGTATAAATTAAAAAAAAAAACTTTATTTTCGCATCAAAATATTAAATCTTAAATATTCATAAAATAATTTCCAAAAATTTATTGAAAACACCTTAAAGTAGTCTTTAAATGGTGTCTTTATTGTAACGCTCGGTGGTTTCTGTTAATTTTCTATTATCAGGAAACGCAACCAGAATAATTAAACAAGGTATGCCTGTCTACATCTCCAAAGGATCGTTTTGTTTTTCTCTACTTTTCGATATAAAAATAAATACAAAAAAAAAATAATAAAATCTCTCTACTATCCTACTATAATAATTATTTATAACTTTATAAAGCATTGAGATTGTTTTTTACTTTCAACTAAACAACAGGTGTATTTATCGTTTTGAATATAATTTTGTAAAAATCAAATATACTGACAAAATAACCGTTAAAATTTGCATTATACCAAATTTAAATAATAATAAAAAAACAAAATCATTAAAATTTCATCGTTAATACACAAAAAATTCTTTCTACATCATAAACTTATATAGCATAAATAATTATTTTACAATAAATTAAAAAATTCTATTTATCAATTATAATAAAAATTAATTAAATAATAATAATTAAAAATTTTAGAAAATTATATTAAATATTATCGACACAATTAAACGTACATAAAATAATAATTCTTTTTTTGCTACTGTTGAGCGCAAACAACATGAATTTATATATGAATAGAGCATAAATTTTTCTTTTTGATAATTATTTTTAGTTTTAAAATTATTTTGCAATGATTTTTGTATTTTAAAATGTTTTTTTTTTTGTTTTTGTTTAACACCCCAACACAGAGACACACACATATAATAAATGTTTATTTATTTTTGTTTTCCTTTAATTAATTAAATTTCTAAACATTTTTTATGTTTTTCATTACCTTTTGTTTGTTTGTTCATACTTAAATATTTGTATTCTATAATTAACAAATATATTTATATAGTTAAAATTAATTAATTTTTGTTTAAGGAAATATTAAATAAAGAATAAAGAAATAATCTTTTTCTTCTTCATCTATTGGTTTTTTTTTAATCTAATTCAATAATTTCTTTTGACATTTGGGGCGGTGGTGCTGATGCATTCTTCTTGATATATTTATTTTGTGTTTGTTCAATTAATTGTTGTTGCTGTTGTAAAACCTTAGAATAATAATTAATTAATAAAGAATTAAACCAAAAATATATATATTATTTATATACCTGTTGTTGTAGTTTTTGTTGATGTTGCAACAAATATTTATCAGCAGTTGGACTACCAGTCGATGCACCACTATAACCTGCTGCAGCAACAGCAGCCGCAGCCATTTTATATTGGGTCATATTCATTAATTGATTCATATTTAAATTGCCCATACCATACATTGGATTCATTTGGGCTAGGGCAGCTGCATATGGATTCATTACTTGGTTTTGTTGCTGCACTTGTTGATATGGTGTTGGCAACATTGGTGGAACCTCCAATTCTTTTTGTAATGATATTAATGTTTGGAATAACTAAAAAAAAATTATTTAAATAAGTTTTTTTTTATGTTTTTCATTCTACATTCACTGTGAAAGCATAAAGATTTTCATTTTTTATATTTTCTTCTCTAACTCACTGTAACTTCACCATTTGACATTTGATCCTGTAATTCTTTTAATAATAACGGTATCACTTGACGTACTTCATTTTCCGTTAATATTGGATTATCTAAACGTGCTTTAAGACTTAATAAACGTAACATTATATCAGATCTGATACCATAAATTGAACTTGAAGTCATTGGACCATTGACTAAAACGAAATATAACAAATAAATGTATCCAATCAAAGAAAAACACTGTTATACCTCTTCCTGTACCAAATGTTACAGCCGGTGCTGTATATAGTGGACGTTTCTTTTCATCCTCAAATTCTTCCCAAGCAGCTTTACGTTCCTCCTCATTTAATGTTTCTTCCTCCTTATTTTCTAATAAAGAATCATGTTCATGGAATTTATATATAATTTCATTTTGCTTTAATAATTCAGCAAATAAACGATCTTTTGGCAATAATGGTAGTGGACGCGGCTCTACTGGTTCAATATCAAAATTATATAGTTCCATTAAATCATTCTCTTTGTAATGTCTATCAATTTGTTGCTCATCAATGACACGTTTTGAAATAGCTTGTTTTGTTACTTGTCTTTCGTAAATCTTTTCTTCCATTGTACCCTTTAATTATAAATATGAAAAAAAGTTAATAATTGAACGTCTTTTTACATTATTTATTGTTTAGAAATTAAATACCATCGCTAAAAATCTATAGATATAGCATGGTTTCTTTTGTCCAAATCTATAAACACGGAATATACTCTGTACATCATGCGATGGATTCCATGATGCATCAAATATAATAACACGATTTGCAGCTGTTAAATTGATACCCAAACCACCGGCACGTGTCGATATTAAAAATAATCTATAAATAAATTTCGTATAAGTTATTTATAAAATTATTAATAATATTAAATAATATAGTACCTTGCTCTTGGATTGTCATCTCTGTTGAATGCTTTACACGCTAATGCACGATTTTCAACCGATGTTGAACCGTCTAAACGAAAATAATCCAAGCCGGGTGACCATGATCCTTTATACGAGCCTAATTTTGCATTTGGATTTGGATTTTGTGTGTTTTCATCAACAAGTGATAAGAAATGTTCAATAACATCTAATGAATATAAAGATTGTGAAAATACCAATCTGAAAATATAATTTTCTATAGTTTAATATCGGTAATAGTCAACACGTAAGGGTATTTTTTAATTTTTCATACAATTTATCTCCAATTTCACTACATTGTTCTAATATAGAAAATAATAGTATTAATTTTCCTGAACTTTCCATATTATCTAATTCACTGTCCTCGCACATGGCCATCCACCATTCTGTTGGGTTTTCCTTTTTCTCTGGTATGACATCTTCCTCTATAACTAAATGCAAATAAAAAAAAAAAGAATCGTTAAAAGTTATCAGGATAACTTGAAAAACAAACTCACAATCTTCATCCTTAACACGACTTCGTGTTTTACGTGCATTTGACATATTCTTTTTTTTATCAATACTATCATCTGAATTATCTTTTTCGTCTGAGGAATCTTCTGATGGTGTTGTATCTGAATTTTCCTCAATAAAATCTTTAAGAGAGCCTTCGGAATCTGATTCTTCTAATTCCAACTAAATAATACATTAAAATAGATTTAAAAAAAATATATGTATCTATTTTGAATAAATATTTTTACTTTTTTCTGTTTTTGTTCAAATTTATCACTGCTGTAACGTAGCACCCGAGGATGTGTCCATATTCTTTGTAAATTTTGAAAATCTGTAAATAAAAACGATGTCCGTTTCTGTGTACTATCTAAACGTTTGGCTTTATTTTCCATATAAAACTGAAAGACAAAAGAAAATTATCATTATAAAATATAAATGTGATTATTCTTTATTAAAAAGTAAACTCACTTTATACAATACACATTGTAATTCAGTTAAACGTATAAATACAACATATTCATGTTTCGGTGGTAAAAACGGTGCTAATACATTATAATCACGTCTTTGTACACAACCATTTAATAATTTATGTAAAACATGAGAACGTCTTTTCATTATTTGTATATCACGTTGTGTTGAATCGGTATATTGTCCATTTGTTATTGGATTCACAAAACGATTCATATACTCATTGTATGTACCCAATAAATTTGGTTTAACAAATTGCACCATACAATAATCTAAGTAAATATATTATTAAAAATATAATAAATTATTATTTATATGAACAGATAGCATTTTGAATTATTTCGTTTAATATTTACATTCTTTCAAATTATTTTGCAATGGTGTACCCGTCAATACAATACGTCTACGGCTACGTATACGATTAACCGCTTTACTCAATGATGTTTTTTCATTTTTTAATAAATGTCCTTCATCACATATAACCAAATCTGGTCCGGGATCAATTAAACTGATCTTTAATTGTTGTTTCATTTTTTTACGTAAGCGTGCATTTGATTCATTTGCTAAATTACGAAATATATCATAACCTAATACCATAACACCGCCATCATTATGCCATTCTTCTAATTTATTTGCCCGTTCGTTATTTTTTTTATATTTTGATATTTCATATACATCAACTTGATACTTTAAATCCTTTTGCCACATATTAAATTCATTTACCCAATTTAATGAGGTACTTAGCGGGCATATAACTAAAGCACGATGTACCTTCGTTTTATCACTATTTGCTAATAGTGTGTGACATAATGTAACCACCTTAAAAAGAAAACATTTTTAATTTTAAAGGTAATTATTATGAAAAAAAATGAGTTTTAATCATTACTTGTAATGTTTTGCCCAGGCCCATACAATGTGCCAATATACAACCAGAACCATTATCGGTTTTTAATTGTTTTATACTTTCAAAGCATGCATCAAACATAAATTTAATACCATTTGCTTGATGCGGTTTTAATTTTGTGACAATGCCTTTATCAACAGATAATAATTCTTCCTTTGTTTCATCATCGAAATCAAGTACTAACCGATCTAATATTTTCACTTTTTCTGGTTCCTCGTCGTACACTTGATTATACTAAAATTATTATTGATATTAAAAAAACAATAATTTATGTTTAAAATAGCTTAAATATTACTAATTTTTGTCTCTCTTCGATACGCCGTTTTCTTTCATATTCTTCACGTGCTGCCTGCTTTGTACCACTATCTAAATCACGATCCTTTAACAATTTTCGTATATTTTTTCTACCCTTATTATGTGATTCGTTTTCATCGTCCGATGAACTTTCATTATTTACTTGTTTGATGCGTCTTAAACGTTTTGGTCTAAAAATAAATAAATAATTTATTTAAAACCAAAAACTAAAACAATAACATGATTTAACTACTTTTCTGAATTTTTCGAATCAACATTATCAGATTCCTCAGGAGGAGTTTTTGTTACATTAGCTTTTGTTTTCTTTTTTCGATTTCCTTTTGGCTGAAATACATCACTATCATCTGAATCACTTAAATTACTTTTGCCAGCTCTATAATAAAATAAAAAAATATATTTTAATTAATATAAATAAATGCTTAAAACAAGTTAAAACATACTTTTTAGCATTATTTTCACTTGAATCTTCATCTTCCTCATCATTTTTATAATCTTTATCCTTAGCATCATGTTCTTGTATTTCTTCTGATGCTGAATTCTCATTATTATTATTATTATCATCAGAGTCATCATTATTTTTATTTTCTTCATTTGAACTATCATCCATCTAAATAATTTATAAATAATTAAAATTTTCATATTCAAAAAATACAGTAATATTATGAATTATTGATAAGAAATAATTTATAAATACAAACAAACTATAAAATGCAACAGTTTTAGAGATTTTAATAGGTGGTTTGGGTTGGTTAACTATAAGATTTATTATCTTTATATAAATGAACAGTATATGTACAATAAATACTTATGTGTCTATATAGGTACTTATGTATAGCATAGGTCAAAATGCATAAAAACGAGTAAACAAATTTAGTTGAAATAAATATACATATTATTGTGTACAACTAGAATTGATTTCTTTATATACTCTGTCATATAGGTAAAAAAATTATATAAAGTAAATATTTTATGTACAAAATAAGAAGAAAAATCAATTGATTTTAAAGACAAAGAAAAATAGATAATTGTTTTAAACAATAATTAATTTACACATTTCTGGACAATCCGCAATTACAATTCAGATGGAATATTTTACATACATACATATATTTTTTTTAAATAAAATTTATTTTTACCTCTTCATCCGCTTTTATTTCAATTTCTTGTTCAATATTATCATAAATTGATGAATTTATAATATCATTTGAATCATTCTCAGCATTATTTAAGGTTATATTTGTATCATTTATTATATTATTTAAATAAATATTATCAATATCATTTGTATCATTATTATTTTCTATATTTCTTTCAACAATATCTTTTGATAATTTAATTTTTTTATTTTTATTTAAATTATCATTGATTTGTTTAAGAGGAACTGTATCCGAATCAGAATCAGAATCATTATTATCCGTTTCATGATTCCTTTTTTTATTTGTATTAGTATTTTCACTATCACTATCAGTATCGCTACTACTACTATTACTATTGCTACTACTGCTACTACTATTACTACTACTACTACTGCTGCTACTACTACTTGTTTTTGTATCTACATTATCATCATTATCTTTATTTAATGTTTTCTTTTCTTTATAATTTTTATTTAATAATTCAATATTAAATGATTTTCCTTTATTATTTTTTACATTTGTAGTTTCACTATTATCATCATCATCATCAGCGTCATCTTCATCCTCCTCATTATTAGTATTATCATCATCACCATTTGAATCTGCATCCATATTATTATCTTTATTATTTTTTAAATTTTTTTTCTCTTTATTTTTATATAAATGAATTAATTTTTCATCTTGTTTATTCATTTTTTTATTCTTATTTTTTATTTTAATTGCCTTACTATCATCATCAGATTTATCTAATTTTAAACTAAAGCGTACCTTCTTTTTATTATTCCTTACTTTTGAACTACACATTGCTTCTTCACGAAGTTTTTTTAATACATTTTCTGTCTCATTTAGTTTTGATAATATTTGATTATCATGACTACGTATTTCCTTAAGACCATGCGTCTTCATAAAACCTAATAAATTTTGGGGTAATTTCTTTACAGTAACTGTTATATTCTTTTTTAATTTTGATATACTTTGTGCCGAACTATTATCAGATTCATCAGAATCACTATTAATACATATTGTCGGTATAGATGTGTCCTTTGATTTATTTTCTAATGCAACTTGTTGTTGTGATAAAGCTCTTGTTGTTCGTTTACTTGTTACTGGTTCATTCACTAAACTTGGTCTCATTAATTTCTCAATTGGTACCATTCTTATAGGACGCTTATTTGAATCATCACTATCAAATGCACCATCTGCAGCATTATCTTCTTTTGATTCATCATCCTCATTTAATATATCGGTATTTTCTTTTTTTATTGCTGTATCATTATCATCTGTTTCATTTGCATTTGTATTATTACCATTTGTAATTATTTTATTACTATTTTTACGTTTATTCCGTTTTTTCACTAATTTCTCCACATGCGACTCAACATTTGTAAATTTACTTTTACAACTTTTACAAAAATCATTTAATTTATTTGTTATTTCTGCTATATCTTCATTAATTGGTTCATCATCATCTTGTAATAATTGTTCCGGTAATGATGTTGGTGATTTTCTTGAATCTTTTATATTTGATATATAATCATAAATTGTTTTCAGCCTTTCAGTTATCAGATCTTTTATATCATTTAATTCGGTTGCCGTGTATTTTAATACTTTTAAGTCATCATCTTGATCCATCTTAAAAATATAAGAAACAAACAAGAAAAAAAAAATAGAGAAAAAAATTGACAATTAATTAAATTATTTTTTTAAAAAATAATAAAATAAATAAAAACACTAAACACCGGGTGTCAATTGTATATTAATGCTATAGTTTGCACAATTAAAATTCACATTAAAAAGAAACAGTTTTTAATTTATAGTCAAATTACAGATATATTAATCTTTAAACTTTCACAGCATAAAAGACGATTATAAAGAACAAAAAAAAAATAATTTTTTTTTTATATATAACAGTACAAGTAAGACATTTTGATTTGTAGCTTTTTTTTTATATATATAAATTGATTTTTAATTTATAATACACTTTAATTTTAACAAAAATGCACATTTTTCGCCCTTTAATTACCTTGATAAATACTATGTTTTATTAAAAACACAAAAACAGTTTATTTATTAAATGTTTATCCATTTATTTTTATACAAGCTATATGGCAAAATAATAAACTTAAATGCAATTGTATTGACTAATGTATAAAAATGGCGCTGATAATGAATGAATGATGGGCTAGCTATTGGTGGCGCTGCAGTTGTTATGATGAGGAGAACAAAAAAAAAAAGGAAAATTTACAACAAAAAATTATAAGGCGATGCTTTCTATAGTTATAGAAAATTGTAAGCAAATAAAATATTTACCAAACAAAAACTAAATAAAAAAAAAAAAGAATTTCTTTAGAACTAGAATATTGTTTAGTATTACCTGATTAAAATGTAATTAAATAAAATATTCGCACATTTTCCCTATATATTTACATTATTTTCCATATTTTTTTTTTTTTTGTTTACATTTTACAACAGTTTTAAACGTTTCTCAACATTTTTCAAAAAAGAATAGGAAATTCTATCATATAAAAAAAAGACGTTATTTTTGTCAATTTTAATTATTAGTTTTATTTAAGTCTTAATTATTAAAACATTTATCTTACATTCATTTACAATTACAATTAATTTTTTCATTTATTTTAATTAAAAAGTTAATTATATATATATTTATTATTCATTTTATAATTAGACTGGGATTTATCTTGTATGTTATATGTGTTTTATTTTTTAAATAGATGATCAAATATGAATTATATATAATATTAATTTTATTAAAACGGAATGCAGCGAATTATAATTAATTAATTTTATTATTACATAATTTTTTTTTTTGGTTTATTTAAATATTCAAAAACAAATAATAAATAAATCGTACAATCAATCATTCATTTATCAAAAGTATAAGAAAAATAAAAGAAAATGATTAATAAATTCAAAAAGAAAAACAAAGAAAAAAATCCTTAATTATTATTATTTATTTATTTATTAGTTTTTTTTTTTTTACTTAATTACTTTTTAAATTATCGAATAAAACACAATGAGATTGACAGAAAATTATTATTACTATTAATTATTATTTAATATTATTATTATTATTATTATTACATTAGATAATTATTATTAATTTTTATTTTACTTAATATAAAACCGAATTTTATTTAATTTTTATTTTTTTTTGCGTATATGCAAATTACTTTAAATTAATTTTAAATATAATAACGGCATTAAAACCGTAAAAATTGTCTAAAGTTTTTTTTTTTTTTTTGTTAATTTTTTTCGCTGTATTTTTTTCTTTTAAAAATTTATTTAATAATTTTTTTGATAAAATATATATTTATATACTTGGATTAGACTAGATGAAAATCAAAAAATCAAAAATAAATAATTTTAATTTAAATATGATTTGGGTTTTTTTTTCTTAGTTTGTAATAATAAATTTTTACTTAATTATTTATTAGAATTATTAATTTTAATTAGTTTCTTTTAATCATTACATTTCCATTTCATTTGCTTTTTGGTTCACTATAATTAATTTTAGTTTTATTTAATTAAATTACAATTGCACTAAACTTATTTTTAAGTAAAATTTCTTAATAAATAATTATTAATTTATTTTAAAAATGAAAAAAAAAAAAAAAAACAGAAAATAAAAACAAACAAACGACAACAGAAACAAAATAAATAATTTATTAATTAATTAAATTGTTTTGCTTATTCGTTAATTAAATTTATTAATTAATTCATTTTTAAATTTATTTAAATTTTTAATATGCGCTTTATATTTGTTTCTATCGCGTAATATAAACTGCTGTCTGTCATTTTCCCTTAATTAATGTAAAGAAAATTATAATTTAAACAAAAAAAAAGAGGTTTTTTAAATTAATTAATAAAAAAAAATAATAGTCTGAGACTGAGCTAATTATAATTAAATTATTATTTTTTTTTAATAATTATAAAAAGCACAGATTTACTGTATTTTTTAAGCATTATTCGTTGTTAAACCTTTAAACGTCTTTTGGGACACATATTTAACGAGCTTTTTTATTTGACCCACATACAAAGCTATTTAAATGCGCATACAAGCTTTTTTTATTACTTTTTCTTTACCATACTTTAATACCATAAAGGGATTAACAAGGTAATTTAACCAGGTGCAAAAATATAATAAAAATTAAGATTAAAAATCACAATAAATAAATAAATAAATAATTTAAATAAAAATAGGTGTAAGAAAATCATTTTAAAGCTTTAAATATTAATAATTGGTTTGTATAATTAATACGATCAAAAATAATTAATTAAATTTAAATCATTTATTTGATTTTTCTTTCTTTAATAAAATTTACATTTTAATGATAATAAATATGCGTTTTTTCTTTATTTTAAATGATAAGAAATGATCGTAAAGAATTATTAATTTATAATTAATAAATAAATAAATATGAGTAAATACAAATAAATAAATAAATAAATATGAATAAATATAAATAAGTAAATAAATTTAAAAAAATGATATCTCAGGTACGTTTACAACACGATGATGACACGCATAATAGAAAATTGATGTTTTTTGTTCACTTCTTATACTAGTTCTTCTTCTACATATTACTTTATAATTTTAATTATAATTTAAATATATAAATAAATAAATAAATAAATTTTTTACCTTCTTAAATTAAATTTTTACTAATTAAATAAAGAATTTCAATTAATTATTATTATTTTGTTTTGTTGAATTATCCAATTATATAATATTATTTATATTAATTATAATTATTATTATTATTAATTATTTTATCAATTCTTTATTATTTTATTTCTTCTTCTATTTAATATATATATAATTAATATATATATATAAATATATGGTGATCAAATTAGTACTATATATTTATTAAACAGCATATCGCTTATTTATATATAAAAATATATACCTCTTATTTGATCACTATATATATATATATATATATTAATATTAAAAATTTATAGTTAATTTACTTAATTTATTTAATTAAATTATTAATTATAAATTATTATTATTATTATTTTTTCTTTTGTTAATTATAAATTAAGGATTGTACAAAAAATGTTTAAATATGTATATATCAGTATAAATAATTTATTTAATTAAAAAACAATTAAAATTTATTAATTAATTTAATGATTAATCCTTTTGCAATGAGAATTATTATTTTTCCAATTAATTATATGCTGGAAGATAGTAGAAGAAAATAAATATATAAAAGAAAAAATAATTAAATATATTAATTTAAGAAAATAAAAAACTAAACATTATTAGTACAATCCTATAAATTAATTAAATTTACTTTTAAAAAATTAATTTCATTATTTAAATATTTTATTACTATTATAATAATTATTGTATGTTATAATTATTTTTATTATTATTATTATAATAAATAAGAATTATTATTATTATTTAAATTTTATTTTCTTTTATTTAAATTAATTATATTAATTAATTTTAATTTTCAACAATTTGTTCTTCAGTTTTTACTTCAGTTATAGATGCCATCGCTTTTGTTAAAACTGTTGCATCTTTTAAACTTAATACTTGTAATACTTGTTGTCCACCATCTGGTCCTTGTATCATCATTTGATGCATACCAGGACCAACTGTTATTGTTTCCATACCTTCACTATTATCCACCTTTATTATTATTATTATTATTGTATATTATTATAAATATTTTTTGAAATTTAACAATTTATCCATGAAAATTAAAGCAGCACAAAAGTTTAAGAGAAAAAATAAACTTCTTTAAAAATTGTTTTCTTATATAAAAGAGAAAAATATTAATTTAATTTTATTTAATTTGTATTTTGTGTAATATATATGTATGCATTTAGATGAATTTATATTGTTAATAAATAAATTATCAACATAAGAGAAATAATAAATTTTCTTTCAATTAAAAAAAAAATCACATCTAGGCTAAAGGATACAGAAAAATAAACATTAAAAAACACACAACAATAAATGCATGCAAAAATAAAAATTAAACATAATAATTAAGAAAATAAAAAATAAAAATAAAACTTAAAATTCTTTATTCACTTAGTTTTTTTCTTCATATTTTCTTCATATTTTCTTATTTTTTTTGGCTTTTTCTTTATGGAACTTCAATTTCTTCATATATTTTTTTCATATATTTTTTTTTAAATATATAAATTAATATTAATTATTTTTTAATAACATAAAATTCATTTAAAAATTTAATCTATATGTACTTCGGGGTTGTTTATTAAATTATATATTGTTAATCTGACTAAAATTAAACATCGAGACACATGGTTTATGTAGAAATTATTATTATTTTTTTATATATATATAATATTATAATAAATAAATAAATAAATATAAATCATTCTAGGTAGATTTTCTACTCTATCATTATTTAATTGTAAATATATATAATTTTGTAAAAATTGTTTTCTTTTCTTTGTTTTAAGCAATATTTTTTTTTTTTCTGTTAGTGATAAAATAAATTTTAAATTAATTAGAAAATTTCTCTAGGTTTTTCTTTTTTTTTTCTGTTTTCGATATAAATAATTAATTTGAAAATAGTTTAAAAAGTTTAATTATATACAGAAAATAAAATAAATTAATTAAATAAATAAAAATTTATTCACTGTTTAACTAATTAACTAACTATCAAACTTGATGATGATGTTTAATCAATTATTTTTCTAAATATTTATTTATTTATTTATTTTTAATAATAAAAAATGACTAATTACTAATTTATTTATATATCTATATCTATATAAATATTTCGATAAATTTTAACAATAATAAATATATGACTTTAAAAAATAATTAATTATTATAAAATTAAATTATTTCATGAATTATTTTTGTTGAATTTCTTTGACACAAAATTATTAAAATAAAAATAAAAACATTCTAATTCTACTAACTCTACTTTCGTATAATTTTCCTTCATTTTTTCTAAAATTAAATATTCTTTTAATTTTAATAAATTAATTAATAACTTAAAAATAATAATTTAAAATAAATAATAAACATAAAAAAATTAATTTTCTTTAAATAAAAAATAAAATAAAATAAAATTCAAATAAGATAAAAAAATGGCGGGAATCTTCTTCTTCTTTTATTCTTGCTTTCATGTTTATCGTCTTGTATGAATAATTAATTAAATTTAATTTAACAAAAATAAAATAATTTTATAAATAAATAAATAATTAATAAAAAAAAAAAATTCTTTGCTTTAAAATAAAATTATTTATGAAATTCAATGGCTTTGTTTTATTTAATTTTGCACATTAAACCTATCAAAGGTAATTTATCAAAAGGTTTTAAAAACATTTAAAATGTTTTTATTTTCTTAAAACATTTGTCAAGATTTTTCATTTGATTCTTCTTTTTTCAATATTCATAAATATATTTTTTTCATCCTTAAAAATTTTAATTTTGGGATTTATTCTCTCCTTAATTAAATAAATAATTATTTTTCTTTCCTTGTAAGTAATAAATAAATAAAATTATATAATTTTTTTTTTAAAATAAAATAATAAATAAATAAATTTCAATTTTTATCACAAATAATAAATAAATTAAATAAAATTTTCTTCATTTAAATAAATAAATAATTAATTAATTAAAAAAAAAAATAAAAAGTAATAAAAATTTTTCTCTACAATAATTCTATTAATAATTTTTAATTAATTAAAACTATTAAAATTTTTCTTTTTCTGACTAATTTAAAAAGAAAATTAATAATTAAATTAAATATTTATTCTTTTCACTTTTTAATTAATTAAATAATTAATTTTTAATAAACACTAAATTGTACTCTTTTTTGTTTTGTTATTAATTATTTTCTGTATGTTTGACTACATTTATGTATTATATGTTTTAATTTCTTCTGTAAAAAATGTAAGAAAATAAAAAAAAAAGAGAAGAAAAAATAAATATAATTATATATATATATATAAAGGAACAAAAAAGCTAATTACAATAATTAAAGTAGCAAAAAAAAAATAATAAAATAAAAAAGCTCCAATAAATAGAAAAGAATAAATTTTTCTTTTCTTTTTCAGCGCATTAAAATTCATTCAAACTATTTTTCTTGTGTATATTTATCACACTTTAATAATAGGAGACACGTTCATAAAAAATTGATAAAACAATCAATTAATCAAAACAATAATTTAATTAATTAAGAACTATTTAAAAAAAAAATAAATAAAATAATAATAATTCTAAACTAACAACAATTTTACTTAATTGCAAAAATAAAATATAAATTTCTTGTGCTTTATTTTACTTTCATTTTCGCAATCAAAAAATTATAACCAAAAAACGATAATGTAAAACCAAATAAAACACTAGTTTTGTTAATTAAATAATAACAATAATAATTAAACTATAATTAAATATAATTAATAATAATAATAATTAATAATTCACATTTATTAAGACTCAATATTTCCATTAGTTTTCTTTTCTTCGTTAATAAAACAATCTTTGATATAAATATTAATTAATAAATTAATCAGCTTCAATTTTAATAATTGGTGTATTTGTTGATAACATATAATCATCTTTTGTATTACAAAAATTATTATTATTATTATTATTATTATTATTATTATTATTGCGTGTACCAGCAGTTAAACGTAAACATATTCTACCATCTGAATCAATTGTTGCTGTTGTATGGGCAGCATCTGCCTCTTCAATTTTTGCATCAATTAATTTTGTATTTTGTATAATTGTTGATGGTGTTGTTATTACTGTTTGTCCAGTAATAGATTTTGCTGCTGATGTTGTCATTGTTGCTGCAATTAATGCAGATGACAATGATGTTTTACATTGACGATTTACATGATTTGTAAATGATGATGGTGATGCTGATAATGTTGTGGAAATATTTTTATTTGGATTTGTTATTAGTGTGGTTAAACTATTATTATTATTATTTATTATATTATTATTATTATTATCATTATGAAAAACATTTGTTTTATAAATAAAATGTGAATCATTATTATTATTATTATTATTATTACTACGAAGATTTGTCAATACTGAACGTCCACTTTTAGTATTTATACTAATATTGCTACTACAACTACTATTACTACTACTAATTGTACTACTTATAATATTATTACAACAATTATTCATTGTTGATGTAGTTGTTGATGTTGTTGTCGTCGTTAAAGACGATATTGTTGATGTAGTTGTTGATGTTGTTGTAGTTGATGATGTGTTTAAATTATTAATATTTATATTATTATTATTATTGTTATTTAAATTATGTACCTGCATAGGTGTTAAGCATACAGTACCATCTGGATTTGAATGTAGATTATGTATATTTGCAACCATTGTTTGGTACATTGATGCTGATACAGGTATTGTTACCATACCACTTACAGATACAGGATAACCTATATTAAATTCTATTTTTAAAATTAAATAAATAATATGGTTTTTTTTGTTTAATTATTAACAATTAATTTGGAAAAATTTGTTATTTATTTTTTAAGTCATAATAATAAATAAATAAATAAATAAATAAAATCTTACCATGTCCGTCATCACCAGTGATTATTAATTGTCCGTCTTGTGCTAACGTTGCCTCGGTAAGATCAACAGTCATATTTTCTGGATGACCATTTGCATCTAAACCTTGTACTGTATGCACTGTTGTACCATCATTTTGTGTATGTAACTAGTGTTATAGAATAAATATTTATTAATATCAATAAAAAGGCAATAAATTATAATAACAAAATTCTTACCGTTGCAACACCCTGCACTTGTGCTGTTGTACCATCCGGTAATGTTATTATTGGATTATTTGGATCAACCTGTATTATTGATACACTGCCATCAGCATTTGTTATGGTTTGTAACACGGCTTGGGTATACTATAAATAATTTCAAAAAAAAAAGAAAAAATACATAAAAATTAATTAATATTTATTCAATAAAATTATTTGCAAAAAAAAAAAACAAATAAAAAAAAAACCAAAAATTCAATAATAAAAAACCAAAGATATGTATATACAAAGAAACAATAAAATAAACCAAAATCATACTCAAATCAACCTTAATAAACCAATAAAAAAAATAAATAAATTATTAATAAACATAAAATTAATTAATAATAATTAATAATAATACAAAAAATATATAAATAAAAATTAAAATTTTTTAATTTTAGTAATTTGTTAATTATTTTACGAACATCACAATCATTTAGTGAGACGGAATCTAGGCAAACCTGTGTGTTTGCCATTGTCTGCGTTGTTGACTGTATATGAATTTTGGTTGTATTTCCTGTATGATGATTACTATTACTATTATTATTATTATTATTATTATTATTATTATTACTATTATTGTTATTATTATTATTGTTATTATTATTATTATTACTATTATTATTATTACTATTATTATTATTATTATTACTGATATTATGGGTATTATTATTATTATTGTTATTATTATGGATGCTATTATTATTATTGTTATTATTATTGTTGCTATTATTATTATTATTATGCGATGAAGATGTTGCCATTCCTGAGTTATGCATTTTAAGTACACCAACCTAGTTTTAAAATTTATAATTATAAATTGTTAATAAAAATATTTACAATAAATATTAAATAATAAATTAATTAATATATACTATTAATTTATAAGTAAAAAAAAATGTTCAAATATTATTTATTTACTTAAAATTAAATAGTTATATTATTAATTATATTAATATTATTATTATAATTTAAAATAATTTTTTATATTTATTAGATTATTAGAAATAAAAATGTGTATATACTTTATAATTTACATTCGAATTTGACGTTGCAATAGCATTTGCTTTTTCATCTTCTTCAGAAAATGCTGGTAATAAGTCTTCGCGTCCATGAAATTTGTAACAATTTATAACAATTTTTCTTAGCGCATGTGTCCAACTTATCTGTTAATTATAATTAATTAAATATTTATAGATTTGTTAAATAGTTTTTCTTTAATAACAACCTTTTGCTTTTCATCTTCCGTTCTAGCATCCATTCTAACATTTGCCCACGGTAATTCTTCAGGCCACCATGCGGGCCTTGTTGATTCTCTACCCCAACCAGGTTTACCTCGTCCTTTAATTAAAAAGTTTAACAATTATTTATGAAAAAAAAAAAACAATAATTTTAAATTACCTGTTGAATATTTTAACATTAAAGGTATAAACGCTCGTAATTGGGCTTGTGTCATTTTTTCTACTGGCGTTGGTATTCCGTCAATTATTAATGGTGGCAACTCAAAAAGTGATGGATCTTCTTGTGCTGGCGGTGGGGCATGTTGTGCTAATGCAGATTCCAATTCCTGCATAACTGTTTGACGTAAATTTTTTACAACATCTTCAAGTGGTTTTGCACCAAATACTTTATAGCTAGTATTCGGTTTACTAGGTGTTGCAACTAAGACAATCGCTTGTTGGCCTACACGTGTTGCAAATTCATATATTGTTTGCTAATTAACAAAAAAAATCAATTAATATTTATATAATTAAACAAATGTAACAAATGGGAGATCATACTCTTAATTTTCGTAATAAACGATTTTGTTGTCGTTTTCGTATTGATGGATTTGTTTCAAATGAATGAGGACGCTTCTTTTTCTTAGCTGATTGTATTGCGGCAGCGGCTGCAACACCGACTGGACCAGCAGCAGCTAATTGTGCTGTAACATCATCACCCATTGAAACATGCATTAAATCATTACCATCATCATACGCACTCTCGGGACTACTAGGACTTCCATCATCATCATCATCTGTACCACAATCCAAAGGATCCTCAACCATCTCCATATCATTTGATTGCATTGATGTATTCATTTTCATACCTTTATCTAATTATCAATGTTATTAAATTTAATTGTTTTATTATTATTATTATTTTATAAACAAAAATCATTTTTCTAGGACAATAAGAAAAATTTAAAACTCATGACACAAACTAAAAATTTAGCGAATAAAACAACTCCAGAAACACTTTTATTTTTAAATGTTACATTTTTGTTACTAGATGTCACTTATGACAAACAACTAATTTTTTGAGACGAATATTTTTTTTTTCTTATTTGATTACAAAAAGAAAAAATCAATAAATGCAAATGCTAAAGCAACAACAATATTGTTTTTTTTATACATCTCATCTTCTATCCTTCTCTAGCACATACATATATTATGTTTAATAAATTAAACAAACACAATTAAATGCACTTTTTAAGTAATATTAGATTATATAAAAAAAAAAATAAACTATATAGAGAGAAAAAAAAAAAATTAGAACAAATTGTCTAAAACAAAAAATTGAATGCGTAATTTATTAGAATCGAATGATTTTCCAATAAGAAAAATGATTAGCATTTAAAATTTAAAGGGAAACAATAAAAACATATGAGTTAGAATTAACAAAACAAAATCATTGACACTTAATTAATATGACACTTTGTTGATAATTATCAGCTTAATTAATTTGTTTAATAAATTAAGGAAAATTAATAAAGGAATTATTTTCATAACTAAGGATATTCATTTTTTTTTTTCTTTTTTTTGTATCTTGATGTATGATATCCATGGGGGCTGCCTAATAGTTGATTTGTAATCGAAATTAATACAGAATTGTATTGCATATGTGACATAATGTAAATAATATTAAACATTATTGATAATAACAAAACAATAATATTGTGTTTAAAGAGTTTTTATTGTGGCGCATCATGCATTTTTCGCGTTTGCCCTTTAAAAAATAATTTTTGTGCGATGATTACTTCATTATCTTGAGCAAGCCCAGTTTAAAATACAGACCTACGTCTGCGTACGCACCTGCGTGTAATTTTTTTTTTTGTTTTTTTATATGAAAAATGAAAGCAAAAATATTCACAACAATAACATTGCACTTTTATTTAAAAATAATCACTTAATTATATTAATAACTAATTCACATAATTTTTTTAATTTGTAGTTATAAAGACTAGACTAGAAATAACAATGGTGGAGAATACAGTGGGTGGTGGACTAATGTTTGTGGTTGTAGTCCACCATATTTATCGATCGTATAATTTGTATATATATCTGACTCTTTTACACTCATTTAAAGAAAATATATTGTATTTATTCTATCATTAAATCTTTTAAAAAGAGATAAGAAATTAATGAGTACGTTCATTCCCTATTTGTTTGACAAATGTTTAAAAAAGTATTTAAATTTTATTATTAATTGTTAATTAGCAATAAAACACTATCTTAATCTATTGTATGACATGTTATAAATGTTTATAAACAAAAAAACTACATTATTATTTAGATAATTTTTTAAAATAGTGATTTATATTTTAAGGATAATAATGTAAAGCCTCTATATTCTATGAACGCTATTACAATTTGGGTAAGCTTGCGCATTTGATTTAAATAAAAAAAAAACTCTTTATAACGCAGACGCTCTATACAAATTATAAGTATTCATAGACGTTAATCCTTGTAATTATAAAAAAGTATTGTTAAATTTTAATTTATGATAATTATGCAGATAAATTTTGTAAAAACAAACTTAAATTATAGCAAAAAATGCGTACAAATTATAAAATTATGTATCAATGCAGTAGCACGCGTATGTATGTTTCTACACACCTGGTGTATGTTTATAATGCTTAAGGGCGCGATGTTTTAATATTGCTAAACATCGAAACGATTTTTTAGTAACGTTAAAGCAAAATTTGTTAAAAAATGAATGAAAAGAAGTTATTGAATGAAAAAATAAATCTAAGTCATGAAATAAAACAAATTATCTTCAAGAAAAGTGCTTATTGGGATTCGCTCGTTAAATTTGAATTGTATGGATTAAACTTTTTTTTTAGCGCCCGTTATTCTTGATAACGAAAGCTTACTTATTAAATAATTATTTTTGGTGTAATTAATACAAGCATAAGTACTATTTATTAATTAAGTGAAATATTTTTCTTTATTTCAAATAATGTTTAGGTTTGTCTGTACTAAAAAACTTTGCATTTAGAAAAATTGTACTAGATTTACAGTAACTAATAGAACAAACATGTATATATTTGTATATTTATTGACAGCAGATTAGCAGTTCTCAAACACTAAGTTTTTTTTTTCCTTGAAAGAAAAAATAATTGAGTTTAATTTACAATAGGTTTATATTTTTTTTAAGAATATTGTGAATAAACATTTTATTTTCAAATATTACTTACTTTTATCATATATTTGTAATTAAATAATAATTTTATTATAATTATAGTTTAAAACGATAATTATAATTAAATATTAATATGCAAAATAATATAATTACAAATGATGAAGATGGAATATGTCGGACTTGTTTAACAAAATCAAATAATTTACGTTCTATATACAAGTCCGGTAAAATATGTGGGGAGACAACAAAATTAGCAATAATGCTAAATTATTTAACATCGTTAGAGGTATTTGATTGATAAATTTTAATATATATGTTGATAGTCTCTTAATTATATAAACAATTATGTGTATATTTTAGTTTGATCAAAACGATGGATTACCTAATCAAATATGTAATAAATGTATATTGCAAGTGAGCAAAGCATTCACATTTAAACAGCAATGCTTCAAATCAGACTCGGTGTTACGGCAAAATATAAAAAAAGATCAGGAAGCTATTGAGGATGATGAGGAACAAACCAAAGGTGACGATCATGATAGAACAACGCCAACATATTTGTACGAAGTGAATGAGGATATTATTGAATTAAAGAATGTGGAAACTGTTATTGAAAATGATGAGGAAAAAATTACTATCGAAGATGATGAAGGTGATGTAGAGAAACTTGTTTTGGAGATTGATGACAATAATGGAACATACAGTTTGAAAATAGATAAGAAGGAAGAAACAGAAGGTGATGAGGAAATAGAATCGGATGTACCGGAAATTGTGTTTAGAAAATTTCGAAGTAGATCAAAGCGAGGCCCACAGCCACCGTTTAAATGTTCAGTATGTTTTAAAGTTTTAAGTAATTTTAGTTCGTATAAATATCACATGCAGCTACATTCCGATAATACGCCATTCCTATGTAGTCACTGTGGTCAAGGATTTAAAACAAGGAATGCCTACGATGGACATATGACCACACATAACGTTTGTAATCCTCATAAGTGTGATATTTGTGGTAAAACATATAGGCAAGCAGCATCATTACGATGTCATGCATTAACACATTCAGGCGAAAAACCCTATTTGTGCGGTATCTGTGGCAAAGGAATGACACAAAAAAGTGGCTTCAAGGTAATATTCAAACGGTTTTTTTAAATGCTAATTTTTAAGAATTATTTAATTAAAAACTTTGCTTTAATTAATTACAGAAACATATGTTGACACATACTGGCGAAAAACCACATCGTTGTGATATATGTGGTAAAAATTTCCGTTATTCAAGTAACTTAATAATGCATAAAAGATCACATACAGGATTAAAGCCATATCTTTGCCATGTAGGTATTTATTTCGAAAAGTAAAATTGTATATTGATAATTAATATTTTAATTGTAGATTTGTGATAAACGATTTCCGGGTGGAGAACAATTAAAAAGACACTCATTAATACATACTGGAGAAAAACCGTTTTCTTGTGAATATTGTGGGAAGAGTTTTAACCGAAAAAGTTCATTAAGGGTATATATATTTAAATATTTTGTTTTATCTCTTAAAAATTATTTATTTTTCTATCTTAAAAGGTACATAGAAATATACACACGGGCGAAAAGAAACATTCTTGTAAAATTTGTGATAAATCTTATATTCAATTGCATTGTCTAACCACACATATGAAATCACATCAAAATCAGTTAAATTAATGATTTTATCTAATAATAATAATATGTAATAAAGTAATAAACCAAATTTATTTATATATTTTAATTCTCAATAAATTTTAATTTAAAAAATAAATTTCTATTTGATGGTTTTGTTGAAATCTTTTGGTTTGTTTTTGAATGCGTCAAACTGTCAAATGTAAATGACATTTTACTCTCATGTGGTTAAAAGTGTGGTGCTTTATTGAATAGTTTTTATTTAATTTTAGTTTATAGTGAGAAAAACATTAAATAAAAATGAGTAAAAAGGTTAAATCAAATTTAGGAAGATCCTTAATTAAAGATCGTTTTGGCCATAGAAAGAAAAGAACATTAGACAATAATACAATGGTAATTGGATTGGTTTTTTTAGGTTATGTTCTTCATTTACAAATGTTTTTTGTATTTTAGTTACACACAACCGAAGTACAGGATGGTTATGATTGGGGCCGTTTAAATTTACAGTCTGTTACAGAAGAGTCTTCATTTCAAGAGTTTTTACGTACAGCTGAATTAGCTGGTACCGAATTTCAGGCGGAAAAATTAAATATATCTTTTGTAAATCCGAAAAGTCACGTTGGCCTATTAACAACCGCAGAACGTAAAGAAGTTGAACAAATGCATGTGGATAAAAAAGATTTATTAAAAATACCAAGACGTCCGGCGTGGACAAGTACAACAACGGCAGAAGAATTAAAAGAATTGGAAAATTCTAGTTTTTTGGAATGGAGACGAGGTTTAGCAACGTTGCAGGAAAATGATGGATTACTATTAACACCTTATGAAAAGAATTTAGAATTTTGGCGACAATTGTGGCGTGTTGTAGAGAAGAGTGATGTTATCGTTCAAATTGTTGACGGCAGAAATCCAATGTTATTCCGAAGTGAAGACTTGGAAAAATACGTTAAGGAAGTTAATGAGAACAAATTAAATATGATTTTAATAAATAAAGCAGATTTTTTAACGGATAATCAACGAATTGAATGGGCTAAATATTTTGATAGAGAAAAAATTCGTGTTGTATTTTTTTCGGCTGTGCTAGCAGCTGAAGAACTGAAAACTGTTATTGAAGTGAGTGAGGAAGATGAGAGTGCTGCAAGTGAGTCGGACAGTTCCACTGAAGTTAAAAGTAATAATAAAGATGTAAATAAATTAAAGAATATAGGCAAAGCATTATTGGAAGATGTAAATAAACTGGAGAAGGTAGTCGAAACAGTAGAAAATTTGTTAGAAAAGGCAAAACTAACCGAAGATAATTTCATAAAAGAAAGTACATTGAATTGTCCAGATATTTTATCACGAGAGGAGTTAATTGAATTTTTTCAAAATGTACATAGAGGAACTAAAGTTCAAGAGGGACTTACCACAATTGGTTTAGTCGGTTATCCCAATGTTGGTAAAAGTAGTACTATTAATTCGTTATTGACGGAGAAAAAAGTATCTGTGTCTGCGACTCCCGGTAAAACCAAACATTTTCAAACGATATTCCTTAATGATAACCTATTACTATGTGATTGTCCTGGTCTTGTTATGCCCAGTTATATATTAACTAAAGCTGATATGATCTTAAATGGAATATTACCTATAGATCAGGTGAACTTTAAAATTGATTTTAATTAAAAGGAAAATTTTATTATATAAATTCATTTTAGATGCGAGATCACGTTCCGCCAGTAAATCTACTTTGTACGTTAATACCAAGGCATATATTAGAAGATAATTATGGAATAATCATAGCAAAACCATTGGAAGGTGAAGATCCTGATAGACCACCATTCTCCGAAGAATTTCTTTTAGCTTATGGATGTAAGTTTATCCCAAATTATCAGAAGTCAATAAAAGATTGATACTAATTTTGGTTTTAGATAATCGAGGATTTATGACAGCGAACGGTCAACCGGACCAAGCACGATCAGCTAGATATGTTTTAAAGGATTATGTAAATGGTAAATTATTGTTCTGTTATGCGCCGCCCGGTGTCGAACAGAAACAATATCATACATATCCAGATCGAGTTAGGGATGTTATTAATGAAAAAACATTACCGCCACAACAACAACGGGCAATGCGGGTAAATAATGATTTGTCTTACATTAATCAGTAAATTTTATTTTAATAAATTCTTTCAATTTGAATAAAGATGGCAAGAAATGTTGAAGATGTGGATGAAAAATTTTTCAAGCAAAATAATAGTATTGCTTATATCAAAGGCAAAGCAGATTTTCCGAATGTTAGACAACCATCGTCTACGTATGGTGGACAATCACAAGGAACAAGTTTAGCTGGTTCAACTTACAGTTTAAATGGTGTGCTATATGGTGATAAACCGTGGAGACATAAGAAAAAGGAAAAACGAGAGAAATTAAGAAGGAAATTTGCTCACCTAGATCAACATTAAATAAATAAATCAATTTTAATTTATTTTGTCATTATGATTTATAATTCCATTAAAAGTTTTATATATAAATAATTAATTGAATAGAAATTACATCAAGTCGCTAATCCAATATATTGCTATGTGATGATTTTCAATTGTAAATTTTCATTAAAAATCATGTAAAATTATGTATGTACAAAACTAATTTTGATGGAAAATAAATTTTAATTTAATAAAATAAAACACAGTGAAGAACTGGTCTTTGGCATTTTACTTCAAAATCATGTAAAAGTTCGTCAATATCATTATCCAAGTCTTCACTTTGACACATCTAAAAATGAAAATTAAATATACATTTTGTAGTTAATAAAAATTAATTAATTTTACCATTGTCACCATATCACAAATTAAAAATGCTCCAATTGTCGCCTCTTCATGATTATCTTGTATATCAACATTAATAACATGAACCGGTTGATTGTAAATTGGAGTTTTTGATTCCATAAATTCTATTACCTATAAAATAAACAAATTTGTTAAATATTTTTTGTTAAGCTAAATACATTATCAGAAAAAAGGACAAACCTGATCATAAACTCTTTCCTCAGCTGTAACTATAATATCAAATCGTTCCGTACATACTTGAAATTTCTCTGGACATTTTTTTATTCGTCGATTTCTATCCAACATATGTAATAAACCGTTTTGAGTATAACTTTAAATAGAAAAAAATAAATAAATTTAATTAAAAAATATTTTAATTTTTATTTTTAATTTATAATATTTAATTAACTATTGTTTATCTTTATTCGCTAAATCATTATAAATGTCATCATAGGTTGAGCCAAACTCGTAAACATTTGGTTTATCAGCTGCGGTGCCCGGTAACTTGACTTTATCACCAGTACCATATGATTTTACTTTAAAACCTTTTTTTGATAAGAATCCGTGCGCTTCCATAGAACGATTCATATTTGAGGAACATATTACGGCGATTGTTAATTCATTTAACGACATGTTAGCATTCTTATTCAAAGACATTTAAAACAAACAATAATTCAAAGAGTATTAATTTAACAGTAATTAATATATAAATTAGACTTTGTTTGATTTTTTTATATCACAAAATTTATATTAAAACTATTATTTAATTAACTATTATTTAATTCAAACACTTTGAAGAATATTTTTTAAATTTACTTTTACTACTTTTATTTTATTGGTTATGATTAAATGCCTGTCGTAAAAATAAAAGATTAAATAAAATATGTCAAAAAATATATAATTAAGCAAAGACAAAAACCATTAGAACCGTTTCAAGTGTTTATACACACAGTGTATTTTTTGTTGATATGTTGGCAATGCTGTATTACTAAAAAATAATATTTGACATAAATAAAAACCTGACAATTCTGACTATTGTCATTGACGTATCTTATTTGAGTTGTTATCATTTTTGTATGTTGCAAAGATTTGTCATCGTATAATAATTGTATAAACGCGAGAGAAAAAAAAAATATCTCTAGGTGTGGTTGAAATTGATAAAGTTTTTTTATTTAAATTAAAATTATATATTCCAAAGAATGTCTGCCACATTAAAACCATATTTAACGGCAGTCCGGCATACATTAACTGCAGCAATGTGTTTAAATAATTTTTCATCACAAGTTGTCGAGCGACACAATAAACCAGAAGTTGAGGTTAGAAGCAGCAAGGAACTTCTATTAACACCAGTTGTTATATCCAGAAATGAAAAGGAACGTGTTCTTATTGAGACCAGTGTTAATTCTGTAAGAATAAGTATAGCTGTTAAACAGGCAGATGAAATAGAAAAAATTTTATGTCACAAATTCACAAGATTTATGATGATGAGAGCGGAAAACTTTGTTATATTAAGAAGGAAACCAATAGAAGGATACGATATAAGTTTTTTAATAACAAATTTCCATACGGAACAAATGTATAAACATAAATTAGTTGATTTTGTAATACATTTTATGGAAGAAATCGATAAGGAAATCAGTGAAATGAAACTAGCGGTTAATGCTAGAGCTAGAATTTGTTCTGAAGAATTCTTAAAACGTTTTTAAATTAACAAAAATATACTGTTGGAATATAAAAAAATATAAAAAAAAATTAATTTAATTTAATTTAAATTAATAACAAAAAGTATTTACATTTTTTTTTTTATTTAAATTTTATTTCCTAGGAAAAATATTTCCCATTTTTATACTAAAATTAATTGTCTTCTGGAATATTAAATCAAAATATATTCTTTATTAATTATTTATATTGTGTTTTTTTTTTAGCTAATAAAAAACTGCTTCATAAATTATTGTCTCTGCAAAAGGATAGAAATTTAAAAAAATCCCATATAGTCCCTATAGGTATTAAAGAATTTTTTTTTTTTATATAGGAAAAAGTCATTTTTATGCAATGTAATCGAAAGAAACGTTAAAAATTAAAGAAGAAAAGAAAAAACAATAATAATAAAAGCAATACATAGACAAAATAATAATTAAAAAAATAAATTGTGGAGAAAATTAATGTTTTTATTTAATTAATTAATTATTATCTAGCGAAACATTTAATTTTTTTTGTTTGTTTGAATAGGAAATTAATTTTAAAATTTGAAAAATTAATGAAATTTATATATATGGAGAAAAAAGAGAAAGTAAAAGAAAATATATAATTAATAATAATAATAACTAAAAGATAATAAAAAAGAAAAATTATTAATAAATATTAAATATATATATATAATTATAATTATTTATTGCATTTTTATTATTTTATTTATTAAATTTATGTGTATTCCTTTTACCCATTCCGGATGAGTAAGTGTAAACAAGTGCACTTATCGGTTTAAGCCGTGTAGAATATGTTCCAGCGGCGATCAAGCTTGATTACGACTCTTGGCAGTAATTTTTGTTGAGGATTCATTAAAGTAATATAAAGTTAAATATATTTATCAATTTTAGACTACTTTTTTGCCAATATTAACTGGCTTATTAGAAATAAGAAGCATTATTCAAGTTTGCCTAACGTTTGATACGCCGCATCTGATAGGTACAGTAAATTTCATTAACTTGAGTAAACGATATGCATAGTTTTCTTGACATTTTAACGTTTAACGCCCTAGTTAAATATCCGGAATTAATTAAATCTAGTCTTGCGGTTTATTTCAAACAAAATATAATTTTTAACAAATTTAATCTAAAAGTTATTCATCTCAAGTTTAAGAAAGCAGCGCACTTCCTAAATAGGCACCTTTGATATACTGATCAATGATAAATTTAATTTTTAACACATTTTAAACGATTACTAGTTTATTTTTCAGAAGTAAAGAATATTTATCATCGTGTCATTTGTTGGCGCCGTTTATTTAATAAATTTAATGGCATTGCGGTTGAGAATCACTACATAGTTATTAAGGTGTTTATTTATGTTTTGTTTAAACTTTCAATAACGGAAAGCACCAACGTGTTAAGGCATTATTTCGCTTTATTTTCTTTTTTAAGTTTAAAAAATCTATTCAAAGTAAGATAAAGGCTGACCTGAAAATGTTTAAATTAAAAATCTGTAAAAAGTCTTTTAAAATAAATTTAATTAATTAAAATGATGTTTGCCTGGCACTTTTTTTTTATTCAACACCTATAATATTATTATTCTTATAATGATTACAGATTTCTATGAGAATAAACATTTCATTGTTGGAAAAGGAATAAAAAAAAAACTTTCAATTAAAATTTAAATAATAGATAAAAGTATGAATCCCTTTATAAAATTCACCTGCTTGTTGTATTTTTTTTTGTTACGTCTTTTGTATAATTATTATAAATTTAGCAAAACAAATTTCCGAATGTGATTATAAATGTGCACACATTGCTGTTATAGAATAAAAAAAAAAAAAATGGGAAGAAAATCTGTGTAACCACCTAACTACTAACAACCAAAATCAGCACAATTGAATAGTTGCTGCAATTGAATTTTAATTTGTATGCAAAAATTAAATAAAATATGAGAAAATTTTGTAATTTTGGCACAATTGAATCAGGAAGTTCTATCATTAAAGTTTTCTACTGAAATTATTTTATTTTCTATAAATTTTATTTATATTTTTTGTTTACTCAACTTCCATCACTTTGGTTTATTTAACTTTTTTATTATTAATAATATTTTAGAGTAAAATCAGAGATACAGAAATATTATTGTATTGTTTTGGCAAATCTATTTTAATTGCATACAAGTTAATTAATTTTAATATTATTTATTATTATTGTTATTGATGTTAGAGTTATGCTGTTAAGTTTTAAATAACTTTTTTTTTTAAAAAGAAAGAAATCTAAAACCAAAACCATTTCATTAAAACGTAACAAACAGTGTTAATTTTTGTATAAAATAAATTTTACTAATCTCTAAATAGAAAATATACATATATACATATTTTCTGTTGTTATTTTGTTAATTTTAATACGTAAAATTATTTTTAATTGTAAATAGATATTATTTTCTAACATAATTCCATAGAAATTTAAGCTTATCGCTGTTTAAACAGAAAATAAATAAATACACAGACGAATAAATACGAGGAAAAAGGTAACATAAGTTACCATTTTTTTTTATAATCGCTATAATATTCTATTTAGAATATTTAAATAAATAATATCGATTTGTAATAAAATTCATTTTTATTTATTGCAAAAAAATAGGCAAAAACAAAAGAGAAAAACTAATTACTTCCTATTAGTTAAGTACGTTTAAAACAAAAATGGTCGAATTTGAAAATTTTTTCAAAAGAATGAGAACGAAAAAAAAACAAAAAATTCAATTAACTTGTCATCAACAACAGCATATTAAAGTGTATAGTAATTAAAATATAAAAATAAAGTATATTAACTGAAATTACTAAGAATGATAAAGCTGTTTTATATTTTTAATGCAGGAACATCCGTTCTATTAGTAAACAGTGTGCTTAGTATATACATAAATTTTTTGTTTTGTTTTAATCTCTACGAACTTAATTAAATTAAAATCAATAAAATTCAATGTGAAATTAGTGTGTGTTAGCATTTTAAAAAAAAATTGTTTTGCGTTAGGAAAAATAAATATAATAATAGCAAAAATACTTTAGTGAAAAAATATTACTAAATGCTACAATTATTTAATTGCTATCGTTATATCCTGTGCTTATTTATTTCTTTGTTTTTCAATTTTTTAAAGCTGGCTTTTGACTATCTGTGCTTTTTGTTTGGTTTTTTTTTTATCACTTAATCGGGTTAAATGACATCTGTTTTTTATGCTTTATTTTTTGTTCATTAGCCAGTAAAGCATCTGCTTTTTTTCATTTAATACGAAGTTGTTTTGTTCGAAGCTACTGGTAATTTTTTTATTTTTTATTTATATTTAATCCTTACATTATTTTTATTCTGTTTTAAAGGTAATTGCATTATAGTAAAATTGTAAAAAAAAAAAACAGAAATAATTATATCGATACCGGATATTATACAGAGGTATTTGATTTATAGTGAGATAAAAATAAGTTAACTACAGCACTGGAGTCTGGTTAACATAAATAACATACAAAAGCTATGTTAAATTATTGGTAAATATATCGAATAGTAATAGTATTATGTTGCATCATATTAACTTTTCCGTAATTAATGTCATTTGTTGCATTTATTTTATATAAACGAATAGAAATCGAAAAACTATTCGTTTACATTAAAACACCAGATTTGTAAGCATGTATTATTGGCAATCGGCCACATTGTTGATACTAAAGACATAAATAAGATTAACATAAATTATTTTCTAAAGTTATATTACGATTAAAGTGGTTTGTTATCGTTTTTTTTTGTTATCTAAATTTTGATATGTTTATTTTTGATTATAATTTAAATAAAAAATAGAATTTTAGTGACTTTGCTGCCAGAAGAATATTGATTCAACAAACCGATAACTAGCTTTTAAGAAGATCTAACTTTACAAATAATAATTCTTTTATGAAAATATTAAAGAAGAACATCACAAGCTCACAAGAAAGTTCAGAAATAATTTTGAAACGAGTAAAGTGTATAAAAACATTTGCTCCCACGACACTGTTGTACCTTTATTGGAAGCAAATTTAAAACAAAATCAATTGAGAAAGTTTTGTTGTATTTCTTCAACCATACTTTATTCAATATATTTAATAATACTATATATATATATATATGCTGCTGTATTTACTTAATTTGTTACTATATAAGGAAATTTATTTACGTTTTCTACTTTGTAAGTATGTAAAGCTCTTCTTACTTTATAAGTAAAGAAACGAATTTAAATGATTTTACTATAAAATTTGATTTTATAAATTTCTAACGAAAAATACCTTGTCAAAATCATTATTATTTTAATAGCAAATTAAGAATTACTCAACATTTCTTGTTATAAACATGACAAGTTGTCAATAATAATACTATCAATATGTTTATATCATTGAAAGTTGATTTTAAATTAATAATCATTTATGATTTATTTTCACTGTTCAAAAAATAGATAACACAGTATGTGGTGGCTTCTTATAAAAATCATAATTTTAATAACATCAAACCACAACGTAAATATTCTTCAGTTAATATTATGATTATAAATTATAGATAGACAAACAAATAACAAAAAAAATATAACTGAGCATAAATAATTTTTTATTTTGAATAAAAAATATAATTAAAAATTCATAAAATAAAATTTTATATACAAAAATGTTTACAATCAAATAAAAATGTATTATTATTATTAATAGTATTATTCTAGTAAAAATTACAATATATTTATTATAATAAATTAAAATTAAGATAATTCTGTTTTTTTAACATGTAAAATTAACTGTTTTCTTTGCTGCAGAAGACATCAAACACAATTTTCTTTAACTTTATAAATAGAAAGTTGTGTTCTGTTGTGTTTTCTCTTCTACTTAATTATGTTTTATTAATATTCTTTATTTTTTTTTAAAATTATTATATAAATAACAACAATAATAATTATTATTATATTCTTAACTATTTATTAAATATATAATTAAATAAATTAAATAAATAAAAATTACATACAGTCTCATTATCCGTTTAAATAATTAATAATTTATACACATTTAAAATGCAAAATAATATTAATTCGCGAATTTTTAAAGTATTTTATACTGATAACATTTCTTTACATTAATTTTTTTTTGGTTTTCTTTGGCATATCATCACCCACAGCATTTAAAAACCACTGGTGGTGTTTATAAGATTTATGCAAAGAAAATAATAATAAAAAAAAACAATGAAATTACCACGTGGAAAAATAAAGGTAATTTATGACACTTTGACAATGACAGTTATGAAAACTTTCTGTTTGTTCAATTCAAAAATAATAATAATATTCAAATAAGGAAAGATTTTAATTCAATTTAATTGAATTTTAAGCTTTTAAGTTTTTGTTTAAAAAAAATAAAAATAATAATAAAAAATTAACACAAGGTTTAACGGCGTTAAGCTGGAAATTTTTTTTTACTGTTTTTACGGTAAATTTCCTTGAAAGCTATCAATGCGAACAATAGAAATAATTTTTTATGCGTATTTAGTCACTCTGATTATTTATTTATTTGTTTTTTGAAATCATTTTTAGATTTGGTATTTTATATCCTTTATTTAAACAACGAAAACATATCCACGTCATTCATATTTTTTCAACCGTATAAAAAAAAAAAGAAAAAACAAAACACTGTACATAATATTCCGGGAAACAGCTTAGCGGATTGATATTTTGTATTATTTTTTTGGGCGTAAATATTCCATGACTGTCGAATGCATTCATAAAGGAAAAATTAAACAACACAAAATTATTGCTATTATTCGTCTCTAAATTGTAATAATTGTTTTTGTGCTTTTAATAAATAACTCACAAAGAACAGAATTTTTTTTGTTTTTGTAATTTTCATTAAACAAAAACAAACATAAAGCTTAAAGCTTTAAAGTATTAATAAGCAAAAAAAAAAATTTAATTCGTTTGTTCTAATATAAATGAATAAAAACATAAATTCTTTTTATTTTAAGATTATAACAGTTTGATTGTTTAAAGAAAACATAAAGAGGAAAGTTAAAAGTAAAAAAAACACCCCAAAAAATACTGATATACCAAAATGAGAAAGAGTTTTCTTAAAATAAAGAAAATAAATAAAAAGAAAAAATATCCTATTTACATAAATAAATTAAATTTTTTACGTTTTCTTTTCATTTTTTGTTATTAAATTGAAAAATAAAAATAAATAATAAATACATAGAAAATAAAAAAAAAAAAAAACATTTATCATTGTATTATCAACGCAGTCATTGAAAAATAAATAAAAGAAAATGTAATTTTTATTTGACTACTGGAGAAAGTAATTTCAGATAATGGTTGATTTATTTGTGTGTCACGATTATTATTGTCATTATTACTGTTGCTGCTACTGCTACTGCTACTTGCGCTGCTACTTCCGCTGTTGCTGCTACTGCTACCACCATTAACACCACCATTACCACCAACATTACTACTACTGTGTTTACCATCATTATGTGGATAAAAAATCAGTTGCTCTGAAATGAAACAGAAAAATGAATGAAAACAAAAAAACACAATAATAATAATAAGATAAATGCTAGGAAAATTACTTAAACGATCTGGAAAACAAATCAGTTTAACGGTGTTAAGAAAAGAAAAAAGAAAAACAAACGAAAAGCTTACGGTAAGGAAATGTAAAATTTGTTTTAATAAATTGATTATTGAGGTAAAAAGCACTTAGTTTTGGTGTTCAATTTCTCTTTTCTTTTCTCTACACATTGCCTAATATTTATTCTTTTTTTTTTTGCAATGTTTGTTACGTCAGCGATATACTTGCTTTTCGGTGGATTTTCCTAGTGAAATGTGCTTTGATTTTCCATTACTTAAGTTTTTTTTTGTTTTTTTAAATTAAAAAAGTTTTTTTTTTCCTTTTACTTATTTTCCGTGGCTGTTGATGTTTTGTTGTTGACTTTTTTTTATTATTTTTTATTATTTGTATTGATTTATTTTTGCTTAATAAACTTTAAAGATTCAAGGAGAAAAACTGAAAAGTTTCCTGAAATTTTCCTATCTTATTTTGTTTTCTTTTTTTTTTCGTTTTCTAATTTTAATTTTGACAGTGATCGCGTTACTGTTTTGTTTCTGAATGTGAATATTATAAAAAGTGAAAGAAGAAATAAGTTTGAAGAAAATGAATACATGCAGTGAATAAGATAAGGGATTTTCTTTTAAAAACACAAGAAAAATAACATATATAATTTATTTTTTAATTAATTTTAATTTTATTTTGGTGCTTTTTTTTTATTAAGCGCTAAAAATACTTGAAAATACTTTTGTATATACTGTTATTAATGTTTTTAATTTAGAAAATATATACTCTTAAGCATTTTGTTTTTCTTGTGTAAATACAGCTTAAATATAAAAAGCTTTTAAAATGTACACACATAAACATACACTAGCTTAATCGAAAACATTAAAAAAGATGAAAAAATTCAACAATAAAAACAATTTTCTAACAAATGTTCATTTTACACGGTCTCTTGTTACATGATTTGATCAAAATAAAGTAGTTTAAACATGATTAGATTAGATTTAACAAGGATCATAAATTTTCTGTGCTTTTAAAATCAATAAAAAAGAAAATAAAAAAAAAAATGTATTGACTTTCACATAAACATTTATTTATTAATAAAAATAAACTCAAAATCGTTATAACAATCTATTAATAAACTAAAGTTTGATTGATGGTATATAAATAAATAAATAAATAGAAAAAAATTGATTGATTGTTACTTTGTTGCTTGCACAAACACAAGAAACTAGCGGTTAGTAAATATGTCAAAAAAATAATAATAAAAATTCAATGAATGAAAAAATAAATAAGAAAAAGAAACAATTTAATTTGGTAATAAATGTGAATGTTTATGGTTGGATAAATTTTGCTCTTAGAATTTTGTGTTAAAAAATACAAAAAAAAACGTTACGATAAGAGTTTTCTCAAGGTGTGCACACAGTGTTTACGGTTAGGTATAGTTTTACGAAGGTCAAACCGATAAATGTCTTTTCTTTTACTTATTTTCTAATGAAAATATTTCATTTAGCTGTAATAATAAGATATTAACACTTTTTGCCAGTTCTATACCAATTTTGTTTACAATTCAATGAATTTATCTGCAAAATTAAAGCTTAACCTTTAAGTATATATTTATGTAGAAAAGTATTGCAGCATGTTACCTTTAAACAATATAAAAACCGTTAAATGTCTATCATATTTAATCATTTGGGTTTTTTTATTTTGTTATTGATCTAAAAAAAATGTATCCAATATTTAATGACTTTCACATATATTATAGGAGTGTATATGTATATGCTATAAAAATTTTATTTAAAGATAACGATGTCAGCCACATGTTAAAATTATCAACAGTAAAAAACAAAAATAAAAGAATGTCACATATAACGCCATTTTTAATAAAAATAAAATAAAATAAAAAAAACAAAGTTTCAAATTTTTCATAACAGAAAATAAAATAAAAATAATAATTCTTATCTAATTGTAGATAAAAGTACTTCTTGTATCATTTTTTTTTTTCGGTAAAAGAAAGTATAGGAAAAAAAATATTAAAATATCATAAAAAGCATAAAATTCTTATTAAAGTCGCTAAAGAAATAAAAAAAAAATAATAATAATAAAACAGTTTTTTTTTTATTTTTTGTTATCTAAAATAAATAAATGATAAGAATGAGTTCTGAGTGATATCAATGTCATTGCGATGGTGTTTATATTTTTATTACTTGTTAATGGTAAAGTATTTGTTACATTCTTATTTTCTTCATCGGTATTCCCGACAATAAGTGAGAAAATTTTGTGAAGGCGTTAAGGAAATTTAAGTATTTATCGTTTTCTTCTATTTTTTTCAACGAATTTAAATATACAATGAATTTATTTATATATAATAATTGGATCGTAATTGACGTACATACACAAATTCAGTGTAACTTATTGTTATTATTATTAAAAATTAATTGTTATATATTATTTTTCAAAAATTAATAAATAAATAAATTAATAAGCGTCGGTTATACATGTATGTTTAAATTCGGTTTTTATTGTTGAATTAATAATGAATCAAAAAAATAAAATTGAATGAAGTATATTGTATGCGGGCATTGTAAAAATGTTCATCATTAGCATAATTTTAGGTATGGGGAAGAGTTAAGATACCCGCATACAGCACTATATCAGCAACGATGGTATTCAGGCTTATGAACAGTCTTTTCATTATTTTTTTTAAAAGTAATTTTAGCGTCTTTATTGCGCTCCACGGTTACCTATCGCTATTGTACAAACTTTGTGCTTTTATGCTTATATTAAACGAATGAATAATAATCTTTGAACACAAATGAAATACCTGAAGTATATTTTAAGGAATAGTAAAGAAATGAAGCTTAAATGCTAATTAAAAAGACATTACAACACTATAAAGTAATTCTTGAAATCAGAACTTACGAGTAAATGAGATAATTTGGATGTTTCGATTACAAAAAAAACTACAAAACTCACAAAAACATTTTCGAAAATCAATTAAACTTTATTTAAAATTAATTATAAATTTTAATTCAATGATTTTTATAATTAAGAAAATTCTGCTATCTGTGCGTGTAGGTTTATTTAGCGAAGCAATCAACGAAGAACCCATAAATGTGCTGGAACTGCACCCATGAGTGTTAGAAAGTTTAGAATAAAACAATTTAATTTAAAAGAAAACAGACAAAATCCTATTTTCTCTGTGGTTAAATACATGTAATATGTATTAAGAATAATATTTCCAAGAAAATAATTTTACTTTAAAGTTTGATGACAGATTTATTTATAAACTCTTTATGATAAGAAAACTTTTCTTTTTTTCTTGTTCCTTCGATTTTAATTAAGCTAATTAACCTTTTAAAGATTAAATAACATTCTTTTGTTTCTCCTTTACGCTTAAAATAAATTCAAGGATAATGAAAATAAATAATCAAAATGATATATCTCAGGTATATAACGTCTGTGTGTCAAGTTGTTCGAACACAAAATTTTACCATTTTGACCTTGCCGATAAGTAAGATACCGAGAAAAACAAAACACCATTTATTTAGCTGATAAGATTATTGACGTTATAAAATTTATCCATTATTATTCTTGCTGAACTATTTCAATTCGATTTGTCTTTTTCGTTAGTCAAGTTCACTATAGCAAAAAATATAATACGATGAGAAAATAAAATTCAATTTTAAATTAAAATAATACAGAAGAGATGTTTTTACAACCAGATGAAGGAACAACTATGTAGTTACAAAATACTATTGACTGGTAGGGCGACTAATGTAGTGATATTATTAGTTTTTCCGGACCAGATTTGTTTCTAAAGAATCCATTGATTTATAAGTTTTACAAGAGTTCTCCTCTGGCCAACTGGAATGAGTAGAAATTTTTGCAGCTTTTATAAAAATTTCATTTTATTATTCGTTAAAAAAGAAAAAAGACCAAAGAAGAGTATTTCATTTAGCCGCATAAACGTGCAGACAAGTGTATTTGTCGCACAACATATATTACTTATGCGGAAACTCTGTAACAAAAAAGTGTCTTGATCATATCTAATTTCCCACTTTATTCAACATAACCCACTCAATATATATTTATGTTAAATAAAACTTTCAAGAGGTTTATTGAACTAAATTTAGCAAATAAAAAAAAAAAAAAACTAAACGAAGGGAGTGCTAAAGCTCCTTCAACAGAAAAGGCAGCAAAACGAAATTATTTTTTCTCTAGACAATTATTCAATAAAAAACAAAAATAAATCGATCAGTTCGAATAATTGAAATTTCGTGAAAAAGAATAATAAAAGTATTTGAAAAGTTGATTTTACTTTTGCCACACGTTTACCAGGCCACCAGTGGAAAATCTGTCAAAAACAATGGTAAATAATTTTCTTACTTTTTTTCTTGTGTATTTAATAAAAATTATGCGATTATTGCTCAATCAGATGAATATATTTTTTGTGTGGGTGTGTTTGGCTATTTTTCTTTTTTACAAGACTGCAAAAAAAAAAAATTAAACTTTCTGTAGAATTTTTGCCACCTTCGGTGAAACAACAGTTGAATAATTTTGTGAATGCAAAAAGAAATAATTTAATATAAATATTGTGATAAAATTTTGGTTGAAACTATTTTTTTTACATTGTTTAGTTATTTTATTTAAGAAATAATTTGTTTACCAGAAGTAGTTAGAGTGTGATGATAGAATTTGATCAAGAAAACATGGACAACACAGTGTTCAGTACATTAACATTGCACTTGTTATGCGATGGGCAAAGAAAGAGGTTTATTTTCAAGTAAAATTTGTTCATTAGATATCTGTTATTTGTTGTCTATATTATTGTTATTATTATCTTTTTGCAATAAATAAATAAATAAAAATACCTGTGCAACGGTATACACAACTTATATACAAAAAAAAAAAAAAAAACACTACCATAACGTATCTACCTGTCAGTAACAGACAAACTAATATTTATAACAAGAGGAAAAAAAAAAAGCAGAAATTATAAGAAACTAAATTTCCTGACTTAACAATAAAAGTAAATAAATTAATAAAATAAACAGAAACATTGTTACAACTTCATAGATATTTATTTACGATAAATGTTTTTACGGTTTTATGTTGGGATAACGAGGTCAAGTCACCTGAATAATAATAAAGAAAAAAAAAAAAAAAAAGCCCCACTAACATTAAAAAAGCTACTAGAGAATATTACTTGTGTTGACAAATTAAATATTAATATTCTTAGAAATTATTTAAAAAAAAAAACACTTAGAGGAATGAATACCTTTGCATAATAATAATTAACTTTAATAAAAATTTTCTTTTTGTCTTTAATATTTAAAAATATATATATATATATATAACAGATCCTTTTTCACCTTTTACCTTTTCAATGCCAATGATTAATGTCTGGATAATATTAACTAATGAGTTATTACCCTATGTTCATAATAAAATCATATAATAAGGTAATTTTATGTACTTTAAAATTACCCTTAATGGTAAATTACCGGTGCTTAGGTTAGTAGAAGTACCATTATATATATATATATTTTCATTCTTCTTGTTACTTTTTTTTATTAAACAAATTAAAATTTAATTTGTTAAAAACAAAAATTATTTAACAAAGTATAATAAATAGAAATTAAATTAAATCGCTGACAATTTAAACTATTTATATTTGTTGAAAATCTTTTCCCCACTGGCTTATAGTAAACTCTTCAGTGTTTCTACAGAATGAAATCATTTTACAACTACAATGATATTAAAGGGAAAAAAAAAGAAATAAAACATACCGGAAATTTATTATTACTCGGTCGGGTTAGATTCATTGGATAAACGTTTTTTTTTTTTATTTCTGGTTTTGTGTGCCTCATCCAATTCATAAATTATTATTTATTATACTAATAACATTTACTATGTATTATTATTATTATTATTATTATTATTATTTTTTTGTATACTTCTAAAGACTTTGTGGTCGCTATTTTCTTCACGAAAGAAAAGAGTTTTTTTTTGCTTCTTCTTCTTCTTATTACAAGAATAATGATGGTAATATATATAAATAAGCATACACAAAATATCGAAAAATAATCATAAAAATGATGAACATAATTCATTTGATAAATATAATAATAATAATAATATGAAGTAAAGCATTAAAAAACACTTATTTCTTCAATATTTATCATAAGAAATATAAAAAAAGGCGATAGCAAGGATATTTTTATGCTATTTTTTCCATCATTTAGTTGGCATGAATATTCCCTATTTTTTTTATTTCTTACCATTGATGCTATTTATTTAAGCGATGAATAATGTTTCTGTTTTTCTGGCTTGCTTTTAAATATCTTACTCAATTATTCAAACGTAAAATAGAAAAAAAAAGTGTTATGTCTATTATAAGTAAAGTGTTGGCACAAGCCACATAAACCACAAACCATTGAGGTATAATAAAAATTAAAAAAACACCAACATCAATTGCACACAAAGTATTCTATAATTAACATTAATTATCATAGCCAGCATAATATTTTATAGTAATAAAGAAGTATTTTTTTTTTTAAATATTTATATTTATATACAAATATTAATCATTAATTCATTCCGTAATTAATTTATTTTATTAGAATTTTAATTACCTGTTGTTGTACGATCAATCGGTGTTAAAAATATTGTTGTTTGCATAGGGGTTGTTTTCATTGCTATTAAAATATAAAAGAAAATGAATAATTATTTCAATAATATTAATTATTATTTATATACAGTAGATTCCGTTTAATCGGGACACTGGTTAATCGGGACAGCCACTTAATTAGGATAAATCATAAACCACGGAAATAAAATCAAAGAAATAACACAAATTTACTTCGCTTTATCGGGATAATATATCGTTTAATCGGGACAGTTTGGGTGACGAAAATGATTTTGTTTAGCTAGAATTCAGCAAATTTAATTAAAGTTATGGACATTTATTTCTATTTTTATATCTATGGACAATTATTTATTGTTTTTAATTAATCCTGTATGGTTTGTGGAATTGCGGATAATTAGGCCAGCCGCTTAATCGGGACAAATTGTAGTAGTATAAATGTGTCCCGATTACACGGTATCTACTGTATTTGAATTTTGATTTATTAATTTTTGCAAAAGCAAAACCCCTAGACGTTACCTGTTGTGAATATAGGTCGTTTTGTTGTTGTGCTAATTGTTGTTGCAGCAACAGCAGGTGCAACTGTTGTTGGTAATTTTGTTGTTGATGCTATTCTCGTTGTCATTATTGGTGTATTTATTGTTGTCAATAATTTTGTTTTCATCATCATTCTTGATGTACTTGATGCGGGTGGTGCTTGTGTTGTGACTTTAATTTCTATATAAAAAGAAAGAAATACAAAATACAGAGAGAGAGAGAAAAAAAAAATGAAATTTATTTTGATTAATTATAGTTTTCGATAAGAAATTACATTTAATTACATTTTATTTTTTGTCATAATAAAAAACATTGTCTGGATAAATAATTTTTGCTATTGTTAGAAGCTTAAAAATCGACAAACAGTATACAATATAGCTATTAATTAACTTAAAAATGCATGTGTGATGTATAAACATCACGGTACACAGGATACAAAAGTTTTTATTTGCTAAAAAAATCGCTCCGAAGAGAAAACTTTTGGTTTTTCGCAATAATAAAATCTATAAAAAAAATATTACCAAGGATTTCAGTATTAATTTTATCATTTAAATAAATTAATTAAAGCTTTCTATTGATTAATGGATTTAATTTTGTTTTTTAATGAAGAAAACACATATTATTTTTTTTTTCTATCAAGTTAAATGTAGCTTTAAAGTTTATTTATTAAACTTTTATAACATTAGATTAGATAAATAAAGATTAAATTATTTTTAATTAATAGTTTTTAATCTTTAATTAAAATATATAAGAAAGAAGACAAAAGTTATTTAGGAAGGGAAGGGTAATGAATGATGAAGGGGAATGTAACATCAATAAAACAAAGGTTAAGGTATAGTATGCTTCAGCTTTTTCTATCACTTTTAAAAGTTTTCTTACTTATTTATCAACGCAATTACGTTAAGCACAAGAATTTCTTTTATACAAAAAAAAAAAAAAAGTTTTCTCTTAGACGAATTACTTGATTTCTCTCTTTATAACATTTTAACAAAGTTTAAGTTATGAAATAAATAAAAGAAGAATATTTATTTTTAATACTTACCATATACACGTATTGTTTGATTAGCTCTAGCCATAAAATTATTCGCTATACATGTGTAAATGCCAACATCAGATTTAATAAAATCATTTATTGTTAATATTAAATTAATTTCATATTGTGATAATTTTTCTTCTCTTATATGATATTTTTCGCTAGTAATAATAAAGCAGAGAAATAAATATTATATTATTATTATTAATAAAAAAAATAAGTAAATAATTATTTAATTACCTATTTAATACCATTTCTGGTTTATTATAATAATCAATAATTGAATCTTTATTAAATTTATTAAAGCTGGGTATTTCTTTCATCCAATAGTTAACAGAATATGGAAATGCTTCGACTAAACATTCTATATTTACATTATTACCTTCTACACTACCAATTAATGGTTTTGATGTCATTATTAACGGTGGAACTATAATAATAATAATAATAATTTTATAATTAAATAAATAAATAATTTCATTGTTTTATTATTAAATACAAAATTAATATCAATAATATATATATACATATTTTAATCGATTGTTAATCTATTTAACAAATATCAACAATAAAAATAAAATTAAATTAAAATTAAATATTTATCAAACAGTATTAAAATATGTTAATTAAAATACTAATTAAATAAATTTTTTTTTAATAAATTGATTTATATTAAATACAAATAAAAAACAAAACATTACAATAGTAAAATTATTAACAGAAATAATGTTAAAATCGTGAAATGATTAATAATAAAATAATAAAAAAGAAAAACTTTATTAATTATCTTTGTACACGCAAGTAGATTTAATTCAGTTAATTTTTATATAACTAAAGAGTGTTTGTTTTCGGTAGTTTCTTTCAGCTTTTATTAGTTATATACGTATTAAAAGTAACTTAAAAGCTAATTAGTTAACAAAATAAAAGAAAAAGCTTTATTAACTTGTACTGTATAAGTTTGTTAGCTGCATTTACATGTTGCATATCGTCGAAAAATCTTATTTAATTTTAAAACGATAATAGTAGACTTCAAATTGAGAATAGTAAACCTTCAATGTGATAATTATTTAATTTTTCCTTATTAAAATTACAATTACTTATTAAAAATTAATTTAATACAAAAGATTATGATTTTCCCTTAAATGCTTGCGTTGCAGTTGGTGTCTGTAAGTGTCTGCAAACCTTCTTCCAAAAGGCTTTAATAATTTAACACTTTTCTTAAGATCTATACTCTCTACTACAGTGATGGCGAACGTTTTTGGGAAGTGGATCAAAAGATGTTAATTATTTCTTTTTAGTACTAGCTCGTGGGCCACAAAACCAGTCGTTTCTATGAAGAGAGAGATATTTCGTATTCATGTATTTAACGCCTTTTTTCAGTCAATTGATTACTTAATTTATTCTGTGGGAAGATTTAACAAAATTCGTTGAAGAAAACAATTTTTACAGGAATATATAGACCCGAATATCGTTAATAGAGCATTTGCAAGTTTTTTCATTGATACAAAATTCCATACGTTTATTATAATATTTTCAATTTTTAGTGTGGGATTATTATTATCTGCACTACTTTTAGACATTTTTGCTTCTACTTCGGAAATCAAGTTTGGGTCATTTAAAAAGCTTGTGCGGGTCAGTGTATGATTCATACGTTTGACAACACTGCTTTATTAGCAACTTTATATTATAATGCTCATAATTCTTATTTATACATAATTTTTCTATTCCCATATTGTAGTTTACTATTCTCATATTGACATTTACTAGTCAATTATGAAGTTAACTATTCCATTTTGGAATTAAAATAGTATAGAAACCCAATTTAATATTAAATATGAGAAATATTTATGAATTTCACAAATATTTTCCCTATTTTCCACAATATCTTAAACTCACCGAAAAATATGTTGTACATTTTTTTATTTTTCCTAAAACGTAACTACAAATGGTTTAAAAACAATTAAAAATGTTTTTACTGGCAATTATAATCGTTCATAAAAGAACAAATAAAATTTAAACGAATTAATATTATTGTTTTTTTGGTTTAATTAATTGTTTTAAATTTTATTATTCTTTTTAAACTGTCAGCATTATCAATCAAAAATGAATGAATAAATAAAATAGAAAATAAAAATATTTGAAATTCCCATTAAAAATTTTGTATATTTTTACAGACAAAAATAAAATTTCTAATTAAATTTTCGACAAAACATAAACAAAACAGAAAAAAATAATTTTTTAATTTGTTTTTAATTTAATGAAAAAGAAAACAGAAGAAATTTAATCGATAATTTGTTTATTATTTTAATAGAAAATAAATTAGTTATCTGTTTGTGTTTGTATCTGACATTAGGGAGTATTTACTAGTCAATTAAATGATCGACATACAAATTATTTATATAATTTTAATGTAAAAGTAATTTTCTCATTGCAAATGTTATTGGTTAGAAGTTTAATTACATAAATAGTTAAGAAAATAAGTGATATAAGAAGAAAGAAGTTCAGTAAAGATAGTGACACAGTACGTGTAAGAGGTCTTGTCAAAATGTCAGGTCTCTTAAGGGATGCTTATAAGATGGTGATGAGTTTCCTTGTTAGTCTTACAAAAGCAAAGCAAAAAAAATATAAACAGATAGTTATTTCATAGTAAAATACTTAAATGTCCATCCAAACGATTACTGGTTAATCTTAATGGAACGTTAACATTGTGTCACATATGGTTTAATTTCTTTCATCATTCTTACTTTTTGTTACATCAATTTACCAACATTTAAACACACAAAGCTCAAGTGTTTTCATTTTTTTTTTGTTCTTTTCTTTTATAGCTTTGTTTCTGCCCTCTCTATTTGAAATATATTTAACATTGGTTTAATTTATATTTCATAAACATATATAAAAAGACATGCAACATAAAATACATAAATAATTTTATTAAAAAAAATAAAAATACATACACACACAGAACCAATGTTCTCATCTATCTTTTTATGATTTATGTAGATTAGTTTATGAACATTGTTGAAAAGTTATTAAAAAAGGCGACATGTTTCATTGTTTGTTTATGAAAAGCAGAACAACGAAATAAAATAAAACCCAACAAAACAGCATAACAAAATCTATGTAGTAATGTATATGCTGCCTTAATTAAAGTATAAAAGCTTTGTTCGTCACCAGCTAACTAAACATATAGACTATTATGCATACAAAAAATATATATAAAACTGTACAAAAGCATAAATAACAAAAAAATGCTTTATTCAACTGTGCTTTTTATGCTGTTACTATTGTAAAGTTTATGTTTTTTGCTTTTCTTTTCTAAAAACAGCTTTTTTTTAACAATTTAAGGTAACTACAATTATTCTTTTTTTTATGCTTTATCAACTGCTGTAATAGTACGATAATAATACTAATTAAAATGTTAAAAATGTGCAACAAAAAAGCCACTTAAATAATATGTAATAAGTTGTAATCGAATTATTCTGGTTAATTAAACTATATTCTTGTTAAACTTTATATAAAATTAAATTTAATTTTAAAAATTATAAAACTTTATGAATCTTATAAAAAATAATTGCATAAAAGCTAACTAAGAATGAAAACGAGTAACAATAGTTATCTACAGTTGAAATGAAATAATATTAAAATTTTACATGCATAATGTAGCATATTATAACATATTGTTATATATATTTATACCAACATTAAACCAATAAACATATATAAACTTACATTGTATGTTATATATTAATAAATATTGTTAGTTATTACTTACAATGTACATTTAAATAGACTCTTTTACTAACTGCTGGTGGCACATCATTTACAGCTATGCATAAATAGGCTCCCATTTGTTTTCGTTGTACTTTTGTTAATTGCAATAAACTGCCTATAAAGGATTCCACTGTATGTTTAATAAAAAATAAAATATGTAATTACTTTTGCTATGGTGTTTTTTCATTATTTTTTTTTGTTAGTAAATAAATAAATTTAACAAACGACCAGTAAATAAACTTAAGTAAACAAATTATTTATAAATAAATGTAAAAAAGCTCTGGTCTTATCTTATTTTGTTTTATTATTATTATTATTAAACGTAAATTAAAATTAATTAGATTTTATTTAAGGTTGTAAAAAATTTGGTTTTAATCGTTTTTTAGACCTTTTGTCACATTTGTTGGTGAATTAACTAATATTATTGGACCGCCATCTTCACGACGCCATAAAATCCTTGGTATTGGATGTCCACGTCCATTACAGTACAACGATGTATTTTCACCCTCTTTCACAGTTATATCACGGCTTGACTCCTCATCAGAGATATCAGGCGGAACTTTAAATATATAGAAAAACAAGAAAAAAAAAACTTTACTATTTAATTGAAATTGATTGATGTTTTCTACATTTTTGCTATTTTTATTAACGTTAAATTTTTGCATTTTACTGTTGATGCTAATTTCCATACACAGGCCCTAGGTGATTTAATTATTTGATTTAAGCTAATCAATAATAATGGGATAACCAGAGAGAACTAAACAGAAAAAAAATAATAATAGCAAAACCGATCATTTATTTTTGGTTTTTTTTTTTTAATTATAAAAAGGGACATCTTTTGCGTTATTAACAGCAACATTAAATTAAGTCTTCTGAGACGATGTATTATTTTTATTATTTTTCTTCTTTTTGTTTTAACTGTTTATAATTGAATTATTAAATATAAAAAGCTTTATCATTGTCATTGAATTTACGATGCTATTAATAAATATATATCTGTGTTTATGTACACCCAAGTGACGTTATTAGCTATTTATGTGTACAACGATACAAGGCTTTATTTTCGCGAATAAATTTTTAATTTATATTATTAATAAATAGTGTTAAGTAAGATTTTGATTATTCAATTCTGTGTCTGTCGCAACACAGTAAGTACAATCACTTTATACACCTTTTAGTGGTGATTTTCTTTGATTTACTTTTTAATACAGTAAAATTCTTTTAAAAGTTATTTATTTTAATGTCATCAAAGCCCTACAAATATCGAAGCTTTTTTTCATATTTATTTAACCTAAAAAAAAGAAGAAGATAATTCTCATTGAAAGGATAAACTGATAATTATTTTCAGTGAAGCAAAGCAAAGTAAAAAAAATTGATGTGAGTAAAGGATATTTAACGTTTTATTGGTTAAAAAAAAAATCCGCCTATCAATTTAAGTACATAGAGCTTATTTACGGTTTTATTAACACAAATATAAACACCATATTTAAGGAGTCACAGACTGATACATGAAATAAAAAAGCATAAAAACGTTGTGCTAATGTACATATGTTGACTTAAACATTTTGTTTTTTTTCGTTTCTTTTATTATTTTTATATAAATAAAGCTTCTATGGGGATATTTGTTATTTGTTTTATTCCCTTTATAGCTATATAAGGAATACAGTTATCTGCTTTTTTATATTATTATTATTATTTATTTTTTTTCTGCTGTATGTCGCCTATTCATTCATGTGAAAATGTTTAGTCTTTAGCTGCGGTAGATTATCTAATATTTTTGTATTTTTATTATATTTATTTACTATATTTTTTTATCAAGTGTAGTCTTGTAGACAATTTAGACAATTGTTGGTAATAAATATTATGTTTTTTTTTTTTCTTTTCAATAAAATATAAAATAATAAAAGTTCACATTACCTTGTACATCTATACAACCGATTTGTTTTTTCATTGGATTTGCATTTATTTGACACATATAACATCCACGATCTGTTTCACGTAATTGTTTTATTTTTAATTTCCATATATGCATATCTTCTTGTGATACACTAAAACGTGGATTATGTGTAACAACACGTCCTTGTAACGCAATTACTGTATGATCTGATGCTCGCATCCAACCCACCTATAATTAATTACACACAAAAAAAAAAATAAATCACCAAGTAAAAACAGAAAAATTAATTAAAAACTTTTTCAATAAAAAGCTAAAAAAAAAAAATAATTTAAATTTTTCTTTGTAACAAAATTCATTTACATAAATAAAAACCAAAAAAAACATTAAAATCCTCTAAGTGATTTTAATTACAATAAAATAAAAGGAGAAGTAGAAGAAGAAAAACATCACAATTAAACCGATTTATTTATACAAATTAAAATGCAAATAAATTTGATATTAGAGAAAATGAAAAAGGGTGGCAAAAACCCCACAGAGACAGAGTAAGCGAATAAAAATAGAAAAAAAAATTAATCAAAAACCTTCTAATTTATTATGTTTTTATTGACTTAATGAAAAGGAAAATAAATCTTTTTATAACAGAGAAAATATAATACTGTGCTTTTGTTTTTTTTTTTTATTAATTCTTTCTATGCTTTTATTATATTTAATTATGTATTTTGATGCTATTTGTATTATTATTATTATCGTTATTATTATTATTATTATTATTAATCTTTTATATGTTTCTTTTATGTTTATTCAACACAAAAATTAAAAATTTTAAGATAAAATAGAATAATTGTTATAATCATTTCTGTGCAGATTTAATTTGAATTCATCGTTTTTAATAGTTGATTATATAGAAACTTTTACCGATAAAAAAAGCTTTAACTTGTAGAAATGTTTTTTGATTTTAAAATATTTATATATGAAAGTTTAATTAAAGAATACAAAATAAAGGTATTTATATGTATATATTGTAAAGCTTTAAGGTAATAATAAAAACTAAAAAACATTTATTTATAATTTTATTAACAAATACCATATACGAAAAAAGGAAAAAACTGGTAACCATAACCATAATAAAGGCTTAATTATGGGTATTAAATGTGCATTGAATATTATTATTTAAGGATAACCAAAATCAACATAAAAAACCTCATCTAAATTAAATTACATTTAATACTATTAATATGTGTGTGTGTGGCTATGTTTCTTTATTCAATTAAAATTGCAACTTTGTGCATTATTTTATTAAATGAACTTTATTAAATGATTCTGAATAGAATGACTTAATTAAATGTAAAAAATTATACATAATGATATATAAACATAGTGAAGGTTTTATATGTATAAATAAAATAATTATATTTTCTATTACAGACTGTAGTGTACTGTATTCTACTGTAGTGTACTGTATTCTACTGTACTGTGCTCTACTCTATTGTATTCTACTCTACTGAATTCTACTGTACTATATTCTACTGTACTGTACTGGTCTATGGGTAGGAAAAAGAGCTTTTTTATGCATAAAACTTCATTAAAATATTAAACAAATGAAATAAAAACATAAAAATAATATAAATAAACAAGAAACCAAGTAAAAAAAAAATGCTTACAAGTAATTTATTGTTATTATTATTATATTTCAAGTGAAGTACATTCATTTGTATTGTTATTGCTCTTTAAAAAAAAAAATCCTTATAAGCAGAGCTTTTATTGAAGAAATAAATAAATAGAAGAAAAAGTAAAAAAAAAAGACACACAAGTGTAAAAAATATTATAATTGCCCAAAAATAATATACTTTTTCTATATTAATTATTTAAAAGAGAAATTATTCTAATAAAAAATTTTATATTTTAATGTTTTCTGGGTAAAGAATATGAATATATTTTTTTTATTATATTTGTTCACAATGGATTTGACAAAGTATTACAAAAGGACAACTAAAGAAATATGTAAAACCAAAACAACTAAAGCAACCAAAACAACTAAAACATAATAATAAAGAAAAAAAAACAGAAGCTAGTCATGCTAGTTGATTATTTTATTATGGAGAATTTTTCCAACAAAAAAAAAGAAAAACTAAACATGTTTAAAGGGTAAAAGGCTAAATTTCAAAATAATAAATATTCTTCTTCTATATACTGACTGGACAAAAAGTTATTAATAATTGTGTTTTAGCATTTAAAATCTTAAATAAATTATTTTTTATTTGCTTATTTGCTAACACAAACTACTAGTGTTAATAACGTGAATTTTTCTGTTGCCTGCCTATTATTGTTGAGCTATTTCTGTTATTTTAATTATATTATTTTTAATTTAATATTTAATATTTGTTATTTTATATTATGTAGAAAAAAAAACTATAAAAATATTTAATTTAAATGAAAAATGAATTTTATTTTAATAAAGAAATACTAAAAAACACTTTACATTGTCATGACGTGATGTGCTTTCGTATAAATTTTCGTTTCTTTTTTATTATTTAACAAATAAAATATAAAATTTATTTATGCGAAAGCTTCTTCAACCATATAAACATTGCATATACATACATAAACAAAGGAAAAATAAAAATAATTAACAGGTTAATTCTGAATACATATCAATGGAACTTTATTTCTGTGTCTTTTTCTATATACATAAAAAAAGCTTCTTTTTTTTTTTATAAAAACATTAAATTGCATTAATTAGTCAAGTATATTTTACTTAAATATTTATTTATTTTTTTTCTATATATAATTAAAACAATTAAAATGTGCATTTAAATTTCATTGTTTACCAAAATTTCACCTTGTTACAGGTAATTAAATTTCACAATTAAAACTAAAAATATAATAAAAAATTTTTGTCTCGCTTTTTCTGTTTTAATTTTTCTTCTATTTTTTCTATTTTTATTCCATTTGCAAAAAGTCAAAATATATAAATAAATAATATAGATGATAAAGCTTTATGTTTTTATAGATAAATCAAAAAAGAAAAAAAGAAGAAGTAAATCAATAAAAACGTTAATACTAATCCATTTTCAGCTTAGTAGCAGCTATAGTAAAATAATTTTCTTTTCTTTTTGTTTAATATTAAGTACGCGATATTATTATTTCGCATTATTTATTCTTTTTACACCCATAAAAAATGTGTATTAATAATAATAAAGTAAATAAGTAACTAAATAAATATAATATTTATATTTATATATATATATATGTTATGCCAGGAAATACATTTCTATCATCATAAATGATAAGCCTAAGGGTATTAAAGTTAATATATTGTAACGATGGATTGATTATTATTTATTTTTATTTAAGTTTCTTTCAACACATCCTTTCCTTTTTATTAAATATTTGTTTTCATCAATTCGTTGTTTTAAAGCTTAACGCTTATGGAAAAGAAAAATAAAATAAAAGAGGTCAACCTTTGGTCTGTTTGTATTATTAAAACTGTCTATCTAGCTGTTTGACTGATTGATTGTCTGTGAAAATTGTAACAAATCAAAGTGTCTTGTACATTGTTATTCTTGTTTAAATCTAGACACATTTATCAGGCAGTAAGTTTTCTATTTTTTTTTATGTTTTCTGTTTTGCCTTTATTTTTAGCCTTAGGTTAAATGTAAATAATTTTTGTTATGAAATTTCCTGTTTTTCTTGGTTATAAGGCGTTATAGCATTTATGTTTTATTTTTATAATTTTATTGCTACTTTTTTGTTTATAATAAAAATAATAATTATAATAATAATAATAATAGATATATGATCTTAGATGATAAATATATGTATATATGAGTTTGTATAATGATTTTATTCATTCATTAAAATTATATTTATATATAATTGTTGCTTGATATTGAATTGATTGTTGCTAGTTTTAATAGCTTTGTGCCATCATCATTATTATTATTATTATTTCATTGTTTCTCATAAAACAGTGTTGATACTTAGTATTTTATGGGTTTTGCTATTTTTATAATTTTAATAAATAATCTTTTATCTAACATTTGACGTCATCTACTTAAATAATAATATTATTTACATATATTATAATGAAATGTTAATAAAAATTAAATAAAGTAGAGGAAGAAAAAGAGACAATTAAGCTATACTTACACTAGAAATACTAATTAATTTTATATTAAAACACTTAAAAATCAATAAAATTAATTAATTTCTTTGATTAAACAATAGAAAAAACATAAAATAAAATAAAAACTATTTTTCATAAGAATATTACGTCAATAGATAAACACTTTACTTGTTAATTGAGTAGAAGAAGTGGAAAAATTCGTGGGGGGAAAAAAAGATAATAAAAGATTAAATTCACAAAAAAATAAATAAATAATTACCTTGAAACCTCGTAAATTTTGTACAGCACATGTTAACACCGCTTCTTTACCAACTGGCACAGTTATATTTTCAATTGGTGCTGCAAAATTTGGCTCCGGATATTGTTCAGCACTCATGCCAGAATTTGCTTTAAATATAAACAGAAATAAACATAGTGAAAAACTATTAATCAATAATATGATTTATTTTTACTTAAATAATAATGATAATTCTTTACTAATGAAAAGGTAAATGTAATAATAATAATAATAATAATAATAATAATCAGACCGAATATAATATATAATAAATCCAATTACTTTATAAAACTAAAAGCTTGTAGGCTCAATTAAGCTTGTTTTCATTAAATAAAAGATAGCAAAAAAAGAAGAGAAAAATACTCAATTTCCATTTGGGACAAAGAAAAATAAATCGCTTATTTATTGTGTACCCATCTCGAAATGTATTTACTTACATTTACCATCTACCTACACACTCTGTAGTATATATATATTTTCATTTTCACAAACGAAGTAAAATACCGAGCAACAAGTAATGATCTTTGTGGTCTTTTTTCATTTTCGTTTTTATTTCTTATTTTTTCATTTAATAAAGTGTAAACATGTAAAGAGTAATCTGGTCATGTTAATAGATTGGTATGTGTCATAATTTCAACTTTTCTTATACATTTATTTTGATTATATTATTATTTTTTATAAATAAATAAATAAATAAAATGAAAACAGATTTTTACAAATAAAGGTTTTTCGGGTATTTCGTTTAGATTAATTAGTTCTAACTAACTACAACATATTGTTACTGATTAATATCATCTCTTTACTATTATAATTATATGTTTTCCTATCTTATTAGTATTATTATTATTATTATTATCAAGTTCTTATTATATATACATTTTAATTTCACTCATTGATAACAAACTGTCTACAGAAACTATGTATATTTAGAAGAAAAACAAACAGAATAGAATAAAATAAATTAATGAATATGAATTGTATATTATGAATAATAAATAATTTATTTTATTTCTTAATAAATTTAAATAAATTGTTTATTTTTTGATAAAAGTATTTATTTCATAGATATTTAATTAAAATTTTAATTGAAATTTAATTTATCATAAAAACAAATATGTAGTAAAATTAAATAAAAATTTTACCATTGAGAAAAATCTATTAATTATTTAATTGTTGATGTTTTTTTTGCATTTAAATGATATTGTGGTTGTTGTAAATGATGTCATTTCATTAATTAACAATTGCTTTTAAGCTAAAGTTTAATAAAACATTATTGTTGTTATTGATGGTGATGGTGTTGACGGTGTTAATACATCGAATACATTTAATAATTAAGAGAAAAAAATGCATTAGTTTTCCACATAAGGATTTAATATACTTACTACTCAGTATAGAATACTTTTTTCTGTACACAAGTCAAGGAAACTAATGTTCTATCGAAATAGAAAATAAAGTTAAACCACAACTAACAGATCAGACAAAAAAGAGGAGAAGCTATTATATATTTGTTATTTTCGTGTTATATGAATATGTCATGTGAGCTTATATTAGCATTATGTTCAAAAATAAAATAAAATTAAATATATAAGACGGGGAAGAAAATAAAAATACTAAAACCAGAAAATAGATAGAAAAACACAGAGTGTTAGATTTAGTTTTTGTCACAAAATTTTATATAGAAAAGTTACATAGAATACAGGAACAGTATGCACCACAGTATGTCCAAGGATCAAAATCTAAAATTATATTTGTTGAGTTTTTCAAAAAAAGGATTTGATTTCACTACTTTTTATTTTTATCTGTTTTTCCAAAAAAAAAAAAATAAGGAAAGAAAAGCCAGTACGTGGTTAACTAAAAATTGGTTATGTAAGATTGTTACCAAAAATAAAAATAATTTTATCGAACAAAAAAAAAGAAAAACAACAAAACAAACACTGTAGAAAGTTGTCAGAATATAGGATATAAAGCAAAAAAGTGTCAAAAACTAACTAAAAGTACCAAAAAAAAAAAATAAAAATATTTTCAACGATGAACAATAATGTTAAAGCTTAGGGTGTTCAAACATAAAAAAATAAATTCAATCTTGTTGACATAGAATAAATGTTTTAAAATTAAAGTAGCACCTGGTTGTCGAGCTTTTATATTTCTATATATTAAGGGCTTTAAATTGTTTCCAAACGACAAAACTAAGTTAAACGAAGGGGGGAAAAAAACTAACTCTTTAAACTAATTAAAAATTACTTTATTTGAAAATAAACGAAGACAATAAGAATAAAAATTGCATTCAATCTCATTAATTTTTTAATTAAAATGTAAGTTTTGTACTAATTAAACATCATTTAACTTTACAAAAGGATTTTTCTTCTTCTTATTTTCGTTACACTTCTACTTGTTTTTTTTGATAAAAAACTTTACAGAAATCCTTGCTTTGTGATAAGTTTTAAGCCAATCTTTGTTCAATTAAATTATTTATATTAAAATAATTAATATAGTTATAATGATGAAACTAAATTTTACCGATTTAATTAAATTATATTTAGTTTAATTTTTGCTTTTAAATAAAGTTTTCTTTTTTTTTTTTGGGTGTAATTTATCTGCTTAAACAATTCGATAATAATTAAAAAAAATAAAATAAAATAAAATAATTTTGTTACCTGAATTCACCTTAATTTAAATATAAAGTTAAAAAAAAAAAACCTTTTCACAAATGAATAAAATTTATACAAAAGAAAGCAAAAGCAAAAAGAAAAACAATCACTTTGATTATACAGATTTTCATTGCCTATTTCTAGTCTCATTGCTATTGATTAAATCTTTGAAAGATGAAAATTTTTATGCAAAACATTTTAACAAAACAAAAGTAAATAATCTATATAAATAAAAAGTAGATAAAAACAACTCACACTGTGATTTTGATTAATAAAATTTTATTATATATGCTTTGTAATAGAAAACCGCTCATTTGTAAAATTTAAAACGTAATAATTAAAGGAATTGTATCAATGTTATCGACACTTTTAGTGTGACTGTAATACAATATATATATATAACCGATTAATTTAATAAGAATTATAATTATAATAATAATAATCAATAATCAACAAAATGTAATTAAATAAATAATAATAAAATTTGTCATAATATATTTTCTGAAATAAAATTAATATAAGAGTAATTATTTAATTTAATAAAACAGTAACATTAAGATTATTATTTTTTATTTATGTAATTAAAATATAACTTGAAGTTTTATTAATTAATAGTTAATAATAATATAGGGTGATCAAATAAGAACTATATACATATTTTTAAAATATAAATACATAGAAGTTATGGTGTCGAGTGATCAAATAAGAACTATACATTATTGAATATAAATAGAGGCTATGTTGTTTAAAAAATATATAGTACTATTTGATCATCCTATAGTATTATTATTATATAAGCAACTTTTTTGGCAAATGCCTCAAAATAGCGCTCTGTTCTATACTTAATTTGATGTAAAATTAATTTATTTATTTATTAAGCAGGTTATATATCTTGGCGTCCTAAATGCATTCAGGTATTAGCAATTGCCAAACCGATGCCAGGCCATTACTGTGGTGCTGATAATAAACTTTTATTATTTTTAAACATTATCGTTAAAATATTTTCTAAGCTTTTATTAAAAGTATTTTCTATTTATTTTTAGTGATATATATTGGACCGAAACACTTTGATTTACCATAGTTATAAATTAAATAAAAATAAACTTAGTTTAAGCTACAAATTGATGTTTTTATCATAAAAATTCAAGTGTTTGTATCTCTTTGTTTTGTTTAGTCATAAAAATGCAATTTTTAGGACACAAATCATATTTATTTTTTCTATTATAAATTCTAAAACAAACTGCAACAAATAATTGTTGGACAAGTCATAAGGGTATAAACAAATTTATATATAAAAATAATAATAATGTTATATCTCTGGCAATTAAATGCTAAAACATATTTGAAATAACATCAAATCCAACATCAAATAATACAAATGGAAAAAACAACACATTGATGTCTCTAGAGTATTAAACTGTTGAAAGCACATTGCATCACTAATAAATAAAATAACGAAGAGAAGTCACGCTTTAATATAAGAAATGGATAAAATGAAAATAAAACATATGTAAATAGTGCGAGTTTTTCAGCTATGTAGTTGCTTGAGTGTCTTCTATATTATAAGTATTGTCATTTATCTGCCTTTTTGAAGCCTTTATCCAGAATATCAAAAATATATACTTTTTGGTAGAACACAGAGTTGTAAAAGAGTGAATTTAAAAGTTCATAAGTGTCTGTGAAAAATAAACAAATCGACAAGAGTCTGAAATGAAAACTCAGTGAAAAACCAGCAAAAAAAAAAGAATAAAATTTAAAGAAAATAATACAAATTTTATTATCAACACGATCAACCCGAATTTTTATTATTTCTTTTTTGTTTTTTTTTTTGTTTTGTGACTGTGCTTTTTCGATAGATTTTTTTTTTATATTCAGTTTAACCCATTTCAACCCCACATATGTGTGTGTCCCGCACATTTTGTAGTTTAAATTTTTCCACAAATTTTTTTTATATATATTAGAGTTTAAGCTGAATAATGTAATGTAGATATGTGAATATATATATATATATGTATGATAAAGTTAAGCATTGGAACGATAGTGGTGTTATATAGAGGAAGAAAACATAACAAAACATAAAAAAAAAAAACTTTTTTGAATTGAGTAAATGTATCCACAACAAGTCATTTATTTTATTTTCTTTTTATCCAATTTTATTAGAAATAACAATACATAGAGATATATGAATATATATATATAACACTCTGATATGTATATAGATATAAGTTTAAGCGAGGCATGAAATTGGGACTTCCGTATGTATAGAAATGATACAAATATAAACAAATAAGTGTAAATGGGATAACTTTCTTCTACATACTATTTTATTTCTATATACATAGATATATATATATATATATAAAATTTATAATACATTTCTCTTCAACATCCTTTAATATATAATTTTATTTTATCAAAAAAAAAGCAGCATTTTTACTTTGCTTCTTTTGTGACAAAATCACGTGTCAAAATAAATATGTTTTACTCTGTACAAAGCATAGAAATACCGTAAAAACAAACAGCTAAAAACATAGATAGAAAAAAAAAAAGAAAAAATCTAAAAAACATATCAATTTATAAAAATAACTTCTATCAAAATGACAAATCTTATTTTTAACATATCATATAGTTGTTGTTACTCAGTATTGTTATTTCTTATTTTTACTTTTACTTTACTTTATTTTTTTTGCCACTCAACATTTATTGTTTTTCCAAAATGAACCTTGGGTGCTTTTTTTGTTGTTTTGCAACTCTTTGTTTTATTTTTATTTTTTTTTAACATTATTACATTTATACATATGTTTTAAATGAAGTGGTTACGAAAACATAATAAAATGTAAAGTAAATAAACAATATAGAATAATAATTGTGCAAAAAAAATAATAATAATAACAAACAGGAGTATAATAAAGGGGTTTGGAATTCAAATAAATGTAAGAAAAGAAAATATATACTATGGATGTCAAGTAGAGAAATACAATCAATCAACTTCAATTTAATATATATATATGTATATACCAGTGGCGTTGCGTCATACTAGCGAATGGATGCTTAGCATCCCTATGTTTAGAATTAAAAATTGGTCATAAATAAGGATAAATTAAAAATAAATTTTTTTTATTAATTCGCAAAAAATTTCTAATAATATTCATAAATTTTCAAAGAAATCATATTTCATTATGAACTCAATATATATCAACAATATTTCAGTTCAGTTCATATTCACAAGAAAAATTCATGCGTCTTGTTGTTGTTGTAATTTAAATGCGAATGAAGTGGCAAAGCAAAATAAAAAGCAATAATGACGAATATTTTTAAAACAAAGAGAATATGGTTAAAATAAGTCTCTCAAAAAAAGCTAGCTTTTTCCAAATTACTTGTATAAAATATATATGTAGTGGTAGAACTAGCGATTTGCATAGAAAATTAAATAAAAAAAATACATTTCTCTCAATTTAAATAAATTTTTTGGCTTAAATTTTACTCATTTGGATGCTACAAAAATATTGCTTCACCATGCAATTAATATATATAACACAAATAAATTGAAAGAAACTTAATGCAGATTGTATATGATTCTACGTTTCAAAGTATTGAATCTATCTTGTTTTATGTTTCTCATGACAAGTGAAACATTTGACTAGATTGCTCTGTTGATTGCTGACTTATTGCATATCAATTTAATTATAAAAAAATTTTTTAAAAATATTACTTATAATTGTATTAAGTTAAATTTTGAAATAACAAATAAAACAAGATGAAAGTAATAAATAATTGCAATTGTTATATTGAAAAACTGTTGAAAAAGTCATTTGCAATTGCAATGCATAATTTTGTTGAAAAGCAACATATAATTAATATTGGAAGGCATACACCAATTATGAACATTACAGTTAAGAATAGGTACTAGGCATTTTACTGATAAATTATATAAAACCAACAACTGGGTAGCGTGATGCGAATTTTTAAACAAATATTTTTGCTGGCCATGCCTACTGTTTTCAGTAGAACAAAATGTTTGGTGCAAGGATGGATTTTCAGACTTGAATAACATTTATAAAGCTGCAGATAGGCATTGCAAAAAGTCTCAAAATTTAGTCATGACGATGCCAATAACAAGTGCATCAGCTGAAAGAAGCTTTTCGCCATTAAAGCACATCAAAACTTATTTGAGAAATACAACTGGCGAAGAAAGATTAAGTAGCTTTGCAATTATTTCAATTGAAAAAAATCTTTTAAAAAATTTATGAATAAAAGATAGAAAATATGATGCAATTATAAATGAGTTTACCAAAAAAGATAGAAGGATTTTTAATTTTTACAGGATATTTACACTATTTATATTAACAGGATATTCAATTTTATTTATTTTTATAAATTTTATTTTTTGATGTATATTAATAATCCTGTATCTGATGACTACACCACAAAAAAAAACTAGAGCTTCCCTAATTCAAAAAGTCACGCCACGCTACTGGTATATACATATTATTACGTTTTTATTTTTCTGTATTTATATGTTGTTATTATGTTTTTGCTTCTTTTTTTTTATGCTTTTTTTTGGTAGAAGATAATAGTAATTTTAAGATTTATCATGATGATGATGATGTATTTTTGTAAGAAAATAACTTTGTTCTGTTCTGTTTCTGTATTTACATGTTATATGTATTAAAGAAAATGTGTACACTCAGCGGCGTATTTAACTAACTTATGGCCTTAGGAAGCAAGTTTTTTTTTGCGACTACATTAAAGTAATTTCTACAGTAAGGTATATTAATCAATTTTTGGCCAATAATTTATCAATTTTTATAAGAGTTTTCTTTAAAAAATGTAAAAAACAAAATTATTTTTATAGAACAATAGAAACGTTTAGCTCTCAGAAACTAGATGCTCCAGACAAACGCCTAATTTGCCTAACATTTGATACGTCTCTGATAAAACCCCAAGACGACGGAAAGAAAATGTAACGAAAAATTATAATAATGAAACTGGGTGAACGCATTTGCTTAAAAAAGAAGGTTTAATTTTCCATCATTTTCTCTTGAGTCATCGTCCTTAGAATCATCTTTTGGAAGAAAAATGGCCGGCAAACATTTAAATAAAATTTATAGGAAAAGAAAATTTTTATTTAACAAAAAAAAAACAAAAATAAACGATGTGCATATGAAGGTAATTTTCTTAAACAAATGTTTCCGAAAAAGGGTTTCTCATCAAAAAAAGATCAAATCATAAAGCCGACAAAGGAGGAAGCAAAAGCAGAAGTAGCAACTGACACCATTTTTGTGCGTAATTTTATTTTATTTTTTTTTTACTCGTTATATATTGACGTTGGCATTGGCAACATCATTTAAGCACGTTTCGCATATCAGTTTTAGTTCGTTGTCGGTTGTCTTTTCTTTCCTATTTTTTTTTTACTGATACTTTTGGTCCATTTTTATGAGCTATATAACTGTCAGCCAATTGGAATGGGATTTGGTCACAAATAAAAAAAAATATTTAATTTGCCTTTGGATTCTCTACTTATGTTATATTTTTTTTTTTTGCTTCTACTTTTACTTTACTTGTTTCACTTTATTTCTACACAAAATGTGTGCAATAAAAACTGGAAGCAAAAGAACAAAAAAAAAATGTTAAGAATATATTAGAACTCCTCTTAGTCCCTATGTTCGTAATCCCTTTAACTGGGTAATTTTTTATATTGGCGTTAAAATTGTCATTTTATGTTTCTCGACAAAAAAAGAAAAATCTTCCGGAAAAACAGACACACACACAGCCACACAAAGGAAAAATTCCTATAAAACAAAGGAATAATAATAAAAAGCACAGAGAAAAAAAAAATATACATAAATATTTATATTTAAAAACTTCAACAATTTGTCAAATCATTATTTGTGCTTAAATAAAATTGTATTTTCTGCTTTTGTCTTCCATTTATTTTTTGGTCTATAATAAAAATTCAACAAAACAGAGCATCCTTGAAGTTTTTATTATAAAAAAAATAAAATAATAAAACAAAAACGGAAAATATTGCTGTTAAAAATAAGAAAATTTAAATAAATAAATAAACAAATATATGCAAATCAATTAAATTATAATAATAATAATAGAAACGAAAAAAAACCACACAAAAGTTCTTTGCAAAACAATTGAAAAAGCTTTTCGTGTTCAGTATGAAAAAGCTTCTCGGTATTAAAAAAAAAACAAAACAGAAATGTATAATTGCCAGATGAGTAAAAATTTAAAGATGAAGACCTAGACACAATAAACAAGTTATTTTTCACTTTGTTTTTCTTTTTTCCGTTTTGCTACAAGAAACCAAAGTGGTAAAATATAATAAATAAATAAAAAAAAAAAATACTTCTAAGAGTTCGACAATAAAAAACTGTAAGCATAAATACTATAAAAATATCATAAACAGTACAAAAAAGAAAACACAATTTTTTATAGATTTCGATATTATTTTTCATCTTCGACTAGAGCTTTGTTAGTTTCGTTTGTTTAAAGTACCCCAAACTATAACTATAAATAATCACCAATATAAGTAAAAATCTATAATAAATCCAATATACTTCAAATTCAGTATAATAATATTATAAAAATAAAAAAAAAGAAAAACACCTAAAATCTTATAAGACAAATCCAGGAGTAAAAATTTTTCAGACGTGAAAAACATTCAAGAAAATATCAATAACAACAATAACAAACTAAGGAAATGAAAAGATTTTCATGTTATTATTATTCTTATTATTATTATTATTATTTTTTTTTTCTTTGTTTTCAATTTTTTATAAAGTTACTTTAGATCACTCTTGAGGTAAGAAAATAATCACCATCTTCATATACCCGACACCTGTACAATACAGATATTTATCGTTGTTGCTATTTTGTGTGCCTTACTGCTGTTACTATAGATTACCAAAAAGGTGTGTGTGTGTTGTGTACACTACATTCGATTGTTTTTATTACATATTTATTGTGTACATGCTTCGAATAATAATAATAATAATAAAATAAGTATAATAAAAATGAAAATCCTATAAAATGGGGAATACAAAAACGTAGAAAAAAATACGAACTGCTTGAAATACTTTAGAAAATTAATAAAATAATAATAGTAATACCAATAAGAATTATGATTTATATTTCATTTCACTTAAATAGAATTTAATTTTCTATTTTCTCTCTGTTCTATTTATTATTTAATGAAAATTATTTGGACAATTGAAAATTTTCATTATTATTAGTACTGCATCCACTGTACAATTTGATTTAATTTAATAAAATTAAATAAATGAATTTCATAAACAAGTTGCATTTTAATAATTCCTGTTTATTAGTTGTGTTTGTTGTAATATATTTTTCGGGATTAATGTTTACCACAGGATATTATTTTTGTATTAAATAACAGTAAAAGCATAATTTATTCGTCTATAAGTTAAATGATTTTCAAATTTTTTTATACAATAAATCTTTTCTATTAATATTTGTTAAGCGAAAACTCATTACATTGAGGTTTTACTGTATGTAAAAATTTAAACGATTAAAAACATACCACGATTATATAATTTTATATTCAAATCAAGTTATTTTCATAAAATTAAATATTTTTATTTTTACAGATAATGTCTGTAATACACACATAGGGGTAGTTTTTTTTTTTTTTTGATTTCCTTTTCCTGTGTTAACACACAGCATAAATATCCGAAACAATTTAATAATTATATTTCTTTTTCTGGTGTTTTTCTCGTCATACTTTTTCGTTGTTTTTGTATCATTTATGTAAAAAAAAAAATAAATAAAATCTTAAGGAATTAAAATAACTAAAAGAAAAATACAAATTAATCTAGTAAATATGTAAATAAGACATTATAATGGCATATTTAAGCACGTGAAATTAGCGAATAGAGGAAAATGTTTATTGTTGTAATCTGTAATGTTAAATTATTTTTTTTTTAATTATTATTTTTAATTTATATAAACTTTTCTACCCTTGTAAAATTAGAAACAAAAAATTAAATAAAAAGCCCACAAAGTCATAAACATTGCAAAAAAGTAAAAAAACTTGTTGTCTACACCCCATTATTACATTAAAATACAACGTTTTGCACAGCTTTTAAAGCTTTTTTTTTTTGTTTTGCTGTCTCTAATAGTTTGATGAGTGTGGGTGGTTTAAAATAATAATAAAAAAAAAACAACCGGAATATTTAATGCCTTAGTTATTGCTTTTTACATTAAATAGTCATACACAGTATTTTGTGTGTTAGATTTTCAGTTAACCAACTATAGACATGTTATATGTAAAGTAGCAAACACAGCAAATACATCCTACACGGTACATGGTGCATCATATAAATAAATATTTATTTAAATATAAATATATATATATATATATATATATAGATAGGAAAATATATTTATATATAAATATATTTTTATTGTTCCATTTGTTACTGAATCGATACTCTCCACTTGTCACATATTTGCTTATGCGAATAAAAACCGACAAGTAGAAGTAGATTACATTCTGCAAATACTAGTTGTTGCAAGTACAACATAAAACCATCTAAAATCATTGTCATTTAACAAAAAATAATGAAAAATAATAATAATAATAATAATAATAATAATAATAATAATAATAAAATTTGTGACAATATAATAACATATAATAATGCTTACCATGTGTATTTGGCATAAATGATATAAAAATCCACACTATTCCCAAAACACTTTTGCTTATCTCCATTCTCGGCACGCCGCTGAATTTTATTATTATTATTGACAGGATTACACAATTTTATGGTAACACATTTCTTATAATATAAATAAATATTTTATTTTTATATTATTATTATTTATTTATTTATTTATTTCATACAATAAACAAACAAAAAAGATGAAAAAAAAAATAAGTAAAAATAAATAAATAAAAATGTATTTTATTTTTCCATTGGAAAATCGTTGGTCACGTTCAAGTGAAATGTAAAGAAATTGGGAAAAGCAAAACAAAAAAAAAATATAAAACGGAAGTAAATATAAACACACACGCAAATATATATAAATAAATAAATAATATAAAAATAATAATAATAATATCAATATAAATATATGAAAAATACATTAATTTTATATTTTGATAAAAAAAGAAAAGAATGAATAAAAATCGTTTTTATTTTCGGTTTGCTTGAAGAGTTTAACATCACTTTGTTTTTCTTTACTTTGTTCCGGGTTTTTAACCATTTTCATTTCTTTTTTCTTTTTTTCGGAGGAAAAGTGTATGATCGCTTATTACTTCTGTATTATTTAACAAAGAAAAAATAATAAAAAGAAAGGCAACAAGCATGTAAAGTAAAGTAATGCAAAGTATATTAATGTAATTTATATTCTTAAAATAATCAAGTTAATAAATAAAAATCAAAAAAATTTCCATTAAATGTAAGAAGAAAAAAAAACAACAACATACAGCAACAATAAGTAGTGTTAAAAGGGGTTTAGTTTAAATTAAATTTAAAACGAAAAGAATGATTATAACTTAAGAGCTTTATTTTAAGAGCTTACAAAATAAATAAATATGCAAAAAGTATGTACAAATCTTAATCCATAAATCAGTAAGACAGTTAAATAAGTAAAAAAATAAAATATTTTTTTTATTTAAAATAATTGTTAGAAAATTATATATTCTGTTATTTTATTTAAATAATAAACACCCTGAACACCCAACGGAAACAATTAATATATTAATTACATTTTTTTTTTTAATTTTTATTTAGTTTATTGTCTATCTCCTATGCTTACTTTTATTTCATTTCATTTTGTTTAAATATTTAAGAAACTCTTAGTAAACGATGTGGTCGTGAGTGTTTGTTTAATTAAATTAAATGTTAAAAAAATAAAGAAGAAAAATGAAAGATAAATATAAAGCTGAAAAAGCTGCTGGTAGATGGTTAAACTTAATTGAAAGTTTTTCATATATATATATATATATGCTGGATGCTTATTTACAAACAAAAAAAAAACAACAAATAAGCTTTATGTGGTTTTAATTTTTTTTTGTTTCTTTATTTATTTGTTTAAAGTTTTTATTTTATTTTCTAGTATTAATAATAAGTTCATTAACTATACACCGGAAAGAGCAGATGATTTTCCTTAAAAAATTAATAAAGAAAAAATTCTAGTGTTTTGTTACGTTTAAAAATATACAAAGCTTTTCAATATGACAGTGTTTTTTCATTTTAGTTTTTATTCTGTGTTTCAACAACACAAAAGCCTGAATTATCTTTACCGATTTTAATTACCTAAACCCATTTTAACTAACTAAAATTACACTAATGTAGCAACAGTATGTATAAGAAAAGATCCAAAAAAGAAAATACTCTTGTAATATTTTTATTAATATTATTACAATGCTATTTGTGTTTTGTTTAATGTTTTGCTAGAATAAAAAACTAAGTAAAAAAGCTTTGTAGTTATTCTTGTCTTTTCTGTCATACAACTAGAGATAGGCAAATTAGATACAATACGGTAAACGGCAGCAGCTTTGATTGTAAAAAGGGTGATGGGGTTTGTGCTTTTTTTTTTACGTTTTACTTAAAACATTCTTTATAAGCAGCATTTTTAACTTTTTTATTAAGAAGACCAAGCTTTAATAATAAAAATAATAATAATAAACGATGAAGAAATTCATTAATAAAATAAAAAGAAAAGATTCAAGAAGAAAGTACTAGCAGATACTAGCAGTAATATAATTTCAAACAAATTAACTTAATAAAAATTCAACAAAAAACCGACACACAAAATAGCGACAGTCGGAAAGCATCTTAATTTTTATTTAAACTTTATTTTTGCGGTTTAAGATTTATAATAAATAACTTTTATTAAAAGAAATTCTCTTCTTTTTTTTTTTAAATTTTATTCTGCATACAAAATTTAATTCGAATGAAAACAATACAAAATATTCTGCCTTTGGTACTAAGGAGTTTTTTTTTCTTTTTTTGTACTTTTTTTTTTTGTAGTACTTGTTTTTCATTTGAATAGGAATTTTCTTTTAAAAGATTTATATATATTTTACATAAGCAAACATTTAAATTATAACAGAACATTACATTTCTTTAGATAAATAATACATTTTGCTAGATTTATACATACATATAGGGACTCTGTTCTGATTTGAATAGATTGCAAAGTGAATGCTAAATAAATTATTTTATAATATTATTTTTTTTTATTAATAAATATATATCTAATTAAGTAATTTATTTATTATTTATAATTATAATAATAATAATAATAATTATCATTAGTATTATTATTCAGAAGAGAACAACAAGAAGAAAAAAAAGCTCACATATTTACTTAAAATAATGTAAAGTTACACCCTGTTCATATCACAGTAATATTCTTCAATAAAAATCCGAATTTATATTTAATAAATAATTAAATAAATATGAAATTTTATGCTATATTTTATGTATTAAAATAAATTTCATCGTTTTTTTTATTCTTTTTGTTGAAATAAAATTTTTGAATTAAAAAAAAAATAATAATTTTCACCTCTACACCCAGCCTCGAATTAAATTGTAATTTAAAAAGGAAATTTCTTATAATTTTTTTCCCATACATTGTTTGTTTTCTTTTCTTATCTGATTTTTTTTTCTTAATTTGTTCGTAAGATTGTATCTGGTTATGGTTTTTAATAATGGGCGAAATGTATCTATTCGGTTGAATAAGTTAATAACATATAAACGGTGTGAGGTTATCACCGGTAAAACGGTTAACATACATGTTAACGTAAATATTAATGCCGTCTTTATTTATTTAAGTAAACACAAGTAAAGTTTCAATATTTTTTTTTTTTGCTTTTGCCAGTGATTTTCCTTACTTCCTTAGTATTATTATTATTAATATTAATATTTTTAAGCTAAAACAACCAAAAATTATTTGTGCTTCATATGATTTAATAATTTTTCATTATTATTATTATTTTTTTTCCGTTGTTTCAAATATAGAAACTTTATATCTTTTTGCTAATAAAAACTCTCAGAAAAAATAAATGAAAAGATAATTCTACATTGTTGTGTTCTTATCAGTAAAATTGTTTATCTTAAGATTTCTTTGAAAAGCTACCTTAAATTTTTCCTGTAGTCTGAGGTTTTTGTTTAATAAAAATGAGATAACTAAGCTTGTGTCTTTAACACAAATATTATTTTCTTAAAGCAAAGTAAAAAATAATAATAATAAAAATACAACAGATAGAGCCAATAATTAATTAATTAATTAATAAGAAGAAGAAGAAAAAAACAGACACACAAAGGATAAAATATAATCAGTGTTCAATGTCCTTCTGGGTGCCTCATTTAAAAAGGGTTACTGCTGTTGCTGTTTTATTTTTTCTTTTTGTTAATTAAATAATTTTATTACTACCCCCGATAAAAATTCCACCCATATACATAAAAATTCCGTCTATTATTATTTTATTTAATTAAGAAAAAATAAATGGAAAATAGAGAATCAATACGTAATATAATGCTGAACATTAATGAAAAGGTGTTAATAATTAATTAATTAAATAAGAAAAATATAATATTTTTTATTATAAACTTATATTGAAATGAAATTTTAAATAAAAAAATTAAATTTAATTTATTCTCTCAATTCTATCGAAATTCAACCTTATCTAGAATTATTAATTTATTCATATTTTTGTTTTTCATATTAAAATATAGATATCAATGGATATGCTGCTGCTTGCTCTCTTCTTTTTATGATTTATTTTTTTTTTTTTTTTGTTGATTCATAATTATATTAAATTTAAATTTTATCTAAAATACTTTTTTTACAGAATTTGCAAGAAATTCAGTTTTTAAATCAGCTATCAGAATATGTAATTGAAAAGAAATAATTTTCTCTAAATTGTGTTTATTGTTGCATAGATTTCGGCGAAAATAAACTACTTATATTTAACTTAATATTCGAGGGTTTACTATGTTAACTAATAATACTTTTCCTTTTTTATTTTTAAGCATAATATTATTACTTTAATAACATTTATATTAATAATAATCAACATAATAATATCATTATCGTTATTACAAAAAAAAAAAAAAATAATTCTTAATATTATAAAATTTATACAACGTAAAGTTCAGCGGTTCAATTTTACTTAATTCATGCGATAAAAAGCAAAAGAAAAAAAAAACGAAAAACCTCCCCGTAAGAAAAAAGATAAGTATTATAAATGTAGTATGATGATGAAGACATAAGAAAAAAGCTTATTATGTACAGGATAATGTACTCATATTTAATGTAAATAAATATTTATTTTTTTTTTTAATATAAATAAAAGCACTACACGTACACACAAATCAGTCACTTAAATTGAAGAGGATGTTAATTATTATTTACGATTTTAGGGGTGATGAATTGTAAATAAAAAATAGAGAAAAATAATTTTGGTTTTCTTTTTCCGTTGTTCCTTTCCAGAATATTATTATTTTTTTTACTTCCGTAAAATTTTTTTGTTTTCTATTTTACTGTTACTCCTCCACAGAACTCTGCACTATACTTTGCTAAACTTTACTTTACTTTACTTTTATGATATAAAAACACGAACATGAAATGTTTATTAAGAAAATAAGATACAGCAACAATATGAAAATAAGAAGAATATACCAAAGAAATAAGAATAAATTCCTAAAACTTTAAGGCGGGTAAGAAGATGAGAATGATGATGATGATGATGGAAAAAATGTGATAAATTTCTTTAGTAAATTTTATTTTTTTTTTATCTTCTTGGAACTATGCCATCCACAAATCACGCTAAATACATAAAATGCTAATAAAATAAAAAGTGACAGTTTTTCATTCTTTTCTTTTGGCTTTTTCTTAACACTTCACGTATATAATGCGCTATTATTTCGTTTTGATTAATATTTTATTACATTCAAAAAAAAAAAAACCATAGCATGTACACCAAAAAAAAACCATCAAAAGCACAAAAAGAGAGAATAAATAAATAAATAAAAAAAAAAGAAGCTTAACAAACAATAGAAACTTTGCATTAAAAACACGTGAAACTTTTTTATATTTTAATAATACTTTTCCAACACTAATTTATTATTGTTTAATTGAACAAATTTTTATTATTTTTTTTTTTTTTAAATGATGAAAAACTTTTTAAACTGTTTTAATTTATGAAAATAGAAAAAAAAAAAACAATTTTTTACCGAATAAAAATCAAATTTGATACGACTGTTGTTACAGAAAAGCATACACACAGCGCACAGTCTATAACGATGTTTAAATAGATGTTTACGATGTGGTTAACAGGAAAAGACTGAAATCTGACTGTTACAACACGATAAATGCTTAATGAAAACCAAAACAAAAAAAAAAAAAATAAAGAAAAAAATTCCCCATTTCGTTGATAATAACTATATAAGGGGGCGTCAAGCAGTCTGATTGTGCAAAAGTTGCGCAAATGTTAACAGCGACGATGCAAAAAAAAAATTAGATTTGTTTTAATTTTACCATTGCTTGTTACAGTTACAAAAATTAAAAAAAAAAAAATTAAATACAAAATAATTTAAATATTATGCGTTGTGGTATCAATTCTCTGTGCTTCTTTTTTTTATTCTTTATTTAATTTTCTTTAAATGAAAATAACCGGAACAAAAACTATAAAAACCACTAGTATATTCCGCCAGACAAATGCAAAAACGTCTGCTTTACTTCTTTTTGTTATTTTTTTTTTTGAATTCACCAAATCCTTGCTGTTTAGTGATGCTACTGCTGCTAGCTACTGTTGCTGACAGTTCTGTGTTTATTCTGTTAACAATCAATCGACGATGTAACAAACAAAATTTTTTTAAACTTTATGGTTATTTCCACAATTCATCAAATACAAAGATTTATTTTTTTTGTTTCTTTAATTCTTTACTTTAATTCTATACAATACAAATGAATATGCATAAGTTTGACCTCTTTTTACTGCATTTAATGTATTTAAATATTACTTCTTTTTTATTTCAGTTCATTCTATTACAATTTTACAATTGCAATCGGTTTAATAATGCGAAAAAACATAAGACACAGAAAAGTCGTTCTAAAGATTTCATTACTACCCACTCATATGAAAATTGTTAATTTTATTAATTTTTATTGCGTTTATTTTACAAAGGTTTCTTACAAAAGAACAATCCAAAAAGTAAATCGTTTATAGACATGAAAATAATAAATTTGTTACCTTTTTTATTTTTGCAATTTATTTTCATTAGTTTTTTTTTGTTTTTTTACTATTTTGTTATTCCTTACATTGATTTTCATTCGTTTCCTTTCTCCATATTGCAACGTCGTTGTCCTGTACAGTTTTTTTTTGTTAGAATTTATTCAAACAAAACTTTTCGTTCAAACATTTCGTTTGTATTGTGCAGATTTTGTTTAACTTTTGTCAATAGAAAAACTAGCTGGTAGGATGTTCTACTCTATTTCTCCTTTTTTTTTTTGTTATTTCAAAAAAATAAAATTCCATTCCAGAATTACCAAAAAAAAATGAACAAACTTTCTGAATGTAATTAAAAATCCAATCAACAAATAGTTTTTTTTTTTTGCGGCAAATAAACAATATATTTTTTTTTGGGAGCTTTTTCTTAATGTTTCCATCAATTTTATGTTGTTAATTTATTACAATTAGTTAACGGCCTTAATGACAGCTGATGGCATTTTTAAAATTTATTACCTTTTTTTTTTGCTATCTATTATCTAGAGATATTTATTGTTTGCATTTGCACTGTGACCATTAATGTTAATTTATTCTATTTTGCAAATATAAAATATTTATGTTTATTTAATAATTATTGTTTAATAGTTGTCTAGACGCGTAAATATGTAACTATTTTAATAAAATAACTATTAAGAATTTTATTTACTTTATAATATATATATTAATTAATGACAGGTAAGTTACACTTTATTGTTTATTTAATTATATAAATATTCGTACATATTTAGTTTAAATTTTAATAAGCAATTACATTCTACAGACCAACTGGTAACTGTCTGAATAAATATTATTGCATACGATTAACTAAAGATAAATAAAATAATAATAATAATAATAATAATGAAATGTTATTTCGTTTTTTAACATACATACGATTTAAATATGTAAATTTTCTATTATTAAATTCACATGAAAATTGTTTCTTTTATCAGCTTTTAGTCAGTCTTTGTTTACTTTTAACTAAACATTTTTCGTTAAATGTCATCAAATTTTCTTATTACATAAATTAAAATTAAATTTATGTTTTATTTTTTTTTATCGAAATTGACGATCATTTTACATACAAATTTAATATAATTTCTAAATTTGATGATGATTTATAATAATTAAATTCTGTTTTCTATTTAATAAGAAAATGATCGGATAGAGATTAATCAATTAATTAATAAAGTAAATATGAGAAAATTATGTATAATTTTTGCATTAAATAAAGATTCACATATCAAACTAAGAGGAAATTCTATTCAAATTTTCACACTTTTAAACATCCCTTATATGTTTCTTACTTATTTTATTATGACTTTAAGGTCTGTTTGTTTTTCTTTTTTTGCTCATCTCGGTTTTCTGTTTATTTATGTTCCAAGAAAAAAAAAATAAAAAAACGTACACAAAAGTAATAACAATCAAAGCAATGTATATTACTTAAGCGTCTGCCTGTGTATTTAGGGTGAAATTTTGTAATTGCCCACAATTTAAACCATTTTCCCAGTCCAGTAATGATTAAGAAAGCTAAGGCAAAAAACAAAAAAAATGGTTTTTTGTTGGTAAATGTAATTGAGACTCCAATTATAATTAGATTTTATTTAAAAAAATATTTTACTCTTGTTAATTTTTAAAGGAATGTTATATACGATGCGTGTTTCGTTTGTAATTTTGTTGTCTGTTCTTACTTCTTTTAGCAGTTAAAGTATTTAAAAAAATATTATATAAAACGGCGTAAATATAGAAAAATGTGTAAAGTTTATGTTAGATAAAAATAAAAAATTCTATAATAAGGTTAAAATTTGTTATCCTTGTTTTAAAGGTTTTTTTCTTTTTTAATCGCAATTTTATATCTCAATATTTTCTTCTTTTTATTTTTGTTGTTGCTGTTTAAGATAATCAGTACTTTGGGTTTTGTTTTTTTTTTACATTTTTCCTTTAGCTTGTTGCTTTTAATTATTTCCTTTTTTTTTAATAATTTCTTGTAAATTTCTATAATATTACATTTAATGTAATTTAATTTTGTGTCAGTTGTGTAACGTAATCGATACACTTGTTGTTGTTTGACTAAAATTAAAAAAAAAAAAACAATTTAATAATAAAAATTAAATCCTTAAAAAAAATGTAATATGATGTCCATACTTAATACCCTGTGAGTGTCCCATTTCAATTGTAAACATAGTAATTATTGTAGAATCGGCAACAGCAAAAAAATACAATTGCAACAACTGGTACAATATTGTTCGCTTTAGGTGATCTATTTCCACTGTATACAATTTTAATTTTAAAATTATTTTACCCTATGGGTTTAAATTATTGATTTTATTATTATTATTATTATATTTTTTTTCATTTAATTAAAAATAATTACAAAATAAAAAATCCCTTGCTATATAAACATACATTGTATTTCCGCTTAATTTATTAAAAATAAAAATTTAAACTATATTTACATATGCCATCAATTATATTTTAATAAATAAATCTTTATTACACATTTAATTATTATAAAAAAATTTAATATTTCTTTATGTTTTAAAGCAAAACAAAAGCAAAATTTATTGTGTTTGTTTTCCTTTCTTTTTTAAATAAATAAATAAAAATGTTTAAACAAAGTATAAATCATGTAACAGATTCAACCAATATCTTGTGGAAAAAAAGGAGTTTTTCTTTCTTTTTTTTTTTAAGTTTTCTTTTGCTCTCCTGAAGTTTAAGTTATTTGTTAGGAAAACTAAAAAAAAAAAGGACATAAGAAATCGAATAAAAAAGTAACAACAACAATAACAAAAAAGGTACAAATTTTAACAAGAATTTTCCGAATTTGTCAGTTGTGATTTGTGCTACCTAATTTTAATAATAAAAAAGAGGAAAAAAACTGAAATTCTATTTTTATTCAAAGTTTTTCAAAGTACTTTAACGAAAATGTTTACAATACTTTTACATGCTTTTACATTAATTTCCTTTTCTGGATTCCATACGTTTTTTTTATTTCTACTTCTTTTTAACTTTAAATAAATAAATAAATAAATAAAAGAAAAAATTATTTAAAGAAAGAATATAGTTTCTAAAGCATATTACTTACTCTTTTAAGCGTATGTCCATCGTCTTTAAGTGTAATTTAAGCTTTTCTATAACGTTTTCTTGTACTATTTTTGTGATATTTAATATACTTTACAGTGGAGGACATTGTATAAAATTTGTAATAAAATTTTCTTTCTTTATAAATTGTATACACAATTGCAAACATTTCGGCGAAATTAATAAGAATTATTTTTATTATTGTCTCTAAGGAATTATTCTATATTTGAGGAATGTTCCAAGATTATCTCTAAAATTAATTAAAATTAAATATTGTTACAAATAAATACAATTAATATTATACAATAAAAACAAACAATTTTATGTCTTATTAATTTATTTATTTACATAATAAGCTTTGTATAGCTTTTAATTCTGTTTATACATATAAAATAATTTTTGATTTTTATGAATTATTTAATTATTTATTTAAATAATTATTTTTAACCATTAAACACTGATATGACTTCTTTTTTTATTTGTGTATTTCCCTGTGTATTTTATTTATATTGATGTTTTTTCTACTTGTGATTTTTTTTTTTGCACTATTCAGTATGTTTATTTTTTTTTAAATTTATGATGGATTTTCCATTATGATTATGTTTTTATAATAAAAAAAAAAAACAGTAGAAATTTTATTTATTTTTGTTCAAAAATAAACATAAAAATATTAATAATAAACAAAATTAAATATTCCTATTGAATTATTATAATTAATTTTAGTTTTATATGCAAAAATATAAAAATAGAAGAAAAAATATTAAATAAATTAATTCAGAATTATGTGTGTGTGTGTGTTTTTTTTTAATTTATTAAGCATAATTTTTATAATTTTTAATAATAAATTAATAAAATTATAAATAATAATGTATTATCCGCCATAGGCTTGTATCAATTTAGTCCATTCAGATGGATATGATTTTTGTATATATGCTAATGTTTTTTGTATTTGTTTTTTCTCTGATGGTGAACACTGTGGACAGGAGCCACGTAATACAAACGGTGCTAAACCTGAAAATAAATAAAGAAATAAAAAAAATATATAGATGAATAAAAATAGTTTAAAATTCGGTAAAAGAAAGAAAGACAAATAAAAAAAAAAAGTTAATTTCTTTTTCATAGTGAAAGTTTAATTTTATTTTTTGCTAAATCCAAGATTAAGTTTTCAATATAAAACAGAAATTAATTACTTTTTAACAAAGAAATAATTTCTGCATCTGGTTGTTGTTTTAACGGAAATGAAGAAGCTTAAAACATAAAAGTTTAACCAGTGAATAATAATAATAAAAATGAAAAGAAATTAATTTTTAAAACACCTCGAGACTTTATTGTATTTTTACTTTTGAACTTTTGATTTTGATGACTTATGATTTTTTTTTTTTGTGTTTTTATTTAATATACTTTTTTATTCATTGCATATTTTTTAATTTAATTTAAAAAAAAAATGAGAAAATTTAATTATTTTTTAAGAAATTCTGAAATTAATGTCACCAAGGAGTTTAACTCTTAAAACAATTTTATTTTCTGCGAAATCTGAAGGAATTATTTTTATTAAAATTTTTCTTTACATTGGCCAAATGTAGACAAATAAATAATTAAAAGCTCGATCAGAGTATTACAGAAATGTATAAAATACTTTTAATATAATTATTTTATTATATTTAGTGTTTTAGCTGTTGCTGCTCCATATATACAGGATGATCAAATAAGAACTATATATTTTTATAATATAAATAACAGCTATGCTGTTTAAAAATTATATAGTACTAATTTGATCACCCTATATTGCATAAAATTGTGTCGCGAAACGCAAATATTTGTGCAAAAACGACAATCAAGAAATACCAAAGTACAATTGTATTTATGTATACTGAAAAACGATATAAAAGCAATCTTTTTATATTTCTTTCATTTTCTAGAAAATTATATCAAATAAAATTTTATAAAACCGGCTATTGATTACATAACAGAGTTTTTGAATCTCTTTCACAATAATAAAATTCATTCGATTTTATGCATTTAGCAGACATTATTTACATAGCTTAGTAAATTTAAATAAATTAAATTTTATTTACTTTGTACTTTTTTATGTTTGTTTTTATTAATTACTTATAAAAGAAAATTACTTAAACTTTAAAATTTAATGAAAAATAGAAAAACCTTAATTAAAATTTTTATTTTAAACTCGTTAAAAGCAAGAAAATGCACTGAACTCTTGGAAATTTCCAAATGTTAGTCTCGAATTCAATATTACCTAGAGGCAACATGTTTTTTTGGGGCTTTTTTCAACTTTAATTAAATTTTAAATGACTTAAGCTAATCTATTTTAAATTATTGTAATGCAAAGTGCAATCAAGAAACGTAAATTATATCATGAAATGCATGGAAATGTTTGTCCTTTGAGCAACTAAAATAAATAAATAAAAAACAAAAGCTACAGTGAATCATTAATATGTATTTAAGTTGCGCGCGTTTATTATTTTGTAAGAAAAAACATATATATGTATATTTATTACATAAAATCCATTTCTTGGTAAAGTTTTTTTAATATTTAAATGACTAATTTGTCCTAAAAAGAAAAAAAATATATATAAATATTTATTTATTTGCGCGTGTTTATAACGAAAAATTACGTAAATTTTCAATGAAAAAATATAAAATAATAATATTACCACACACACACACAAACTCACATTTATAATTAAATTTCTTTATTTAAAATTAATATTTAATTAAGAAAAGTGAAATTATTATTATTTTCATTTTAATGAGTTAACAAAACAAAACAAAAAATTATTCACAAATTTGCCATCTGTTATTCAGAGTTTTTTTTTTCTGCTTCTTTTTTTGCTTTTGATTAACAAAAAATGAAATTAATAAATTTAAATAATAAGTTAATTTGTTTATTAACATCAATATTATTAAATAATTAAATATAAATGTAATAATAATAATAATAATATTTATACAGAGTTGTAGCAATGCAATAAACAGAAAACCCGCGATAATATCAATTTTTTTTTTATTTATTTAAAAGCTGACCTAAATTTTAACTTAACAAATATCTAACGATGCGAATATTTCTGAATAAAATTCATCGTATAATATTGGACTTGGTTTTTGAAATGCATATTTGGATGGAATTATCTTATCTGTTTTTGCTTCCGTAAATTACTATCCCGAAACGTTTCAAACTGTATATTAATAACAACAATAATCCTGTTGCTGATAATTAAGTTAAAGCTAATAAATAATTAATTTAAAAAAAAAAAATGGATAATAATTAAACAAGTGACGACTATTAACATTCGTTGTTTTCATTTATTTTTTTTTTTTTTTATTATCAGTGTTGGTTGTCATGTCAGGAAGTGGTTTTTTGTTTTTTTTTTTCACTGTGACGATACGGTACGACCCATAAATGGTCGCACATTAATTATTCAAAAATTTGTCTAATAATTCTTTTTTAATGTTTGTTCAGGTGTTTTATTTTATTATTATTTTTTTATATTTTATTTGTTATCAGGGTGGTTTTCAACAGTGTTTATATATTTTTTTATTCTCCATCCGTTATATTTACAATGTTTTCATGATTGTTTATGATATTTACCAGGTTCTTTCGTACTGTTGTGGAAGTGGATACTGTACTCTGTTACATATATCATAGTGTTTATATTGTCTGAAGTTTTTTCTTCTTTTTTTATGTTTTAATGTATTTTTGTTTATGTTTTGTTCGTGCTTATGTTGTTTTATTTTTTTTTATTCTATTTATTACTAAAAAAAAACAAAAACTTTTATTAATTAAGTTATTTTATTGAATTTATTTTCAAATTATTTAAATATTATTATCCATTAAATTGTTGAAATTCTTAGTTTAACAAATGATGTATATAAAACAACAACAGCACATTAATTACACTTTTTGTTATTATTATTATAATTATTATGCTAATATTATTATTTTATAAATTTTTACAATTATGCTATTCTCCACTTTATTTATGTTTGAATAATATTTTGTAATTTATTTTCTAATTTAGTTTAATTTTAATAAACCTTTATTTATTTTTTTGTTTATTATTATAATTATTAAAAAGAAGAAGCTTTTTATGCGATTTTAAACATTCAATTGCGATTTTTATTTTATCTATTTTTGGTTTGCTTAAATGAATTTTATTAATTTTACTAAAATTGCATTTTATTTATGAAACGTTTCAGATAGTCATTGAAATAAATTTTTATTAACATTATTTTTACACGATTGTGGCTATTATAGAATATAGAGATATATTTTGTATATTTTTTTTAGTAATCAATTTAATCAAAAACAATATCTAATGGGTTTTTAGTTTTATTAAATAGACTTTTGTTTATCTGTTTGTTTGTTCTTTTTTTCAGCTACTTGTTGCCATAATTTGCTGTTTATTCTTTTATTGAATATTTTTTTATTGTATATTTGCTAATAAAAGCTTAAGCGATGTTTTCTAGGAAAACATCATTGTTGAAATTTTATATTTGCTTGTAGTATTATTGCCAAAAATAATGTAATAATACTTTGAAGGGGTTGAAAATATTATCGAGTATTCTTTTAAAGTGGGTTTTAGTAAATAATTTTTTCAATAAAAGCATAACATTACACATTAGTTGGTCTATTCATAATAATTTTAGAATAATTTCACTAGTTTTTTCATGGTTTTAGGTTGTATTTTGTGGTAATCAAAACTATTACTCATATTTAAAATAAATAAAATGATGACTATTACTATAATTTTTAATTACTTAATAAACATGAATATTTAATTAAATTAAATAAATAAATATATTAAATTCATGCTAATAAATTAACAGTACTTGATTTCATTTAAAATATTTTTTCTGTTACAACACTATACATAATTGAATGTTTTAAAAGTAGTGAAAATAGCAAATAGAAAATTATTTGTTAATTAAATAACAAATTTTTCAACACATTTCAACAATTTATATATTAAGACATTTTCTTTGAATGAACATTTCTTTACTTTAATTTACTCTAATCATCGTTTAAATAAAAATTCAGAATAAAAAATACGGTGTAGGTTTTTCTTAAATAAAATAAAATTTTCTCTACTAAAAACACAAAAAATGTTTCTGTTAAGTAAAAATTGAAGAAAAAATTATTAAAATTAAACAGAAAAAATAAATAAATAAAAAGATTAAAGGTTAAACACACAGAAAGAATAAATAATTGCTAGATTTTGACTTTTTTTTTCTGCACTTATTTATAAAAGAAATATATATTTTTCACTGTTATCTGCATAATTTATATGAATTTTGAAAAATTATAACAAATATTAATTAAAAAATAATAAAATTCCCACATTTATTCATAAATAAATAAATATTTAAAGCTTTTGCAAGGCATACACACAGTCAAAAATTCATTAAAACTTTTATTTATTTATTTTTTCTTAGTAGATTAATATCAATAAATTAATTGTTTTATGTTTTAGCGCAACTAATTAACTAAAGAAAATATATATATTAAAAAAAAAAAACAAAGAAAGAAAAACGATATGTGTCAGTTTAAGCTTTTTGTTTAACTTTTAACAAATTTTCTTTTTATTTTTTGCATTAAACTTCCTCTTAAATCACGAAAAACAAAGTAGAAAAAATAAAAACAATAAAGAGTTAAGCTTTTTCTTTTTACTTGTGAACTTTGTTTCGTTTCTGTTTTTAGTTTGAAACTTTTATTCTTGGTTTTTTAACATTAAAACGTTAAGAAACACCAAAAAAAATATAAACACAAAACACTACATTTCCTCAAAGAATATTGTTAAAAGTTTTTTTTTTTATTTTTAATTTCTTTTTACAAAAGCATATTTATGGCTTTTGGTGTATATTTTTGTTTTATTGTTTTTTTATGCAATTTATATTGATTTTTTTAATATTTATCATTTTATTGCATAAAGTGTCTTAGAACTTTTCTTATTTTTAATCACACATGTAATTAGTTATTTGTTAACACTTTTGTTCACGATTAATAAGCAAATCAACATAAAATTAATATAATTATTAGTAATAAATATGCAAGTGTGTCTAATACTGATCACAGTGATAAAAACACTTTTTTAATCATATTTTCTTATCAAAAATAATAACGTTACATAATTATTCCATTAATTTTTTTCTTTTAATTCTGCAAAACTATAATAAAAATTTCCTTTAATAGTCTTCAGCATTTTAAATATATTTATAACTAAAGAATAATGCTAAAAAGCACAAAATATAAGTTCAAAAAGTGTAGATAAAACTTTAAATCAAAAAAGAAAAGAGTAAAAAATTATTTTAATATAAAAACATGACAAGAATGTTTTACGACCTGATTTATTATTATTATTATTTTGATCAATAATATCTTATTATAATGTTATTTTTGTTATACTTTTAGCGATAATTTCTTTAAAGAAAAACTTTTATTTATTCACTATAATTTTCATTTCTTTCTTTTTCTTTATGTTTATTTAAATATTGTCAGCTTAAAAATGAAATTTTTTTTTATATATTTATAATAAAAAATAATGAATAGAAGTGATTTTAGCATTTTTATTATGTTAATAAACAAACTTTATGCAGAAAAATTAAACTATTTAGATGATTTTTTTTTCCTATAAAACAAATTTTAATTTTATTAAAGTATCATCTTGATACCTTTTTATATAAAAGTAAAACTTAATCAATAAACATACAACAATACAATAATTATTGAATAAAATCACTTAAAAAAAAAAAAACCTGCTAAACTCACTTTTTAAACGTTTTCCAACTGGATCACACGGTGCCTCACCTAATGCACATTTTAGTTGTCTCATTAAATAACGTTTATCACTTAATGCATGATCTAATGCTGCATCAGAAACTGGGGCACGTGGTGTTGCTGCATTTACAATATTTAATATAAATAATATTACAATTGTGTAGATAAATATCTTAAAATAGAAATAAAATAATAAATAAAATTTTTATTAAAGACGACACGATTAGATTTAGACTTACTTTAGTAATCATTTTTCGGTTTTTTTTTTTTTTTTAATTCCAATATATTTTAAAAACACTTTAATCCTTTTACTAATCACTTAAATAGACACGAAAAAATTTAAATTATATTAACCTAAAATAAAAATAAAATAAAATCACTTCTTTATATGAGAAAGTAACGTATTTAACTGACTAACATGAATAAATTTTTGATTTCCATTTCTTACGTTTTTAATGTTTTCTTTTACAGAAAAGAAATATTATTTAAATATGGTTACACACAGGTAATAGCTTATTAACAATTTTGTATATATATATATATAGATATTTTAATGAAATAATAACAACAATAATAATAATAATAATAATAATAAAATTACGTAGTTAAGTGGGGATCGGCACAGCCAGGTAAGAAATAATATTTAATTTCCCAACAAACTTAAAATCAACTTGTTGTTATGTCCATTTTATTATTAAACATGCTTTAATGTATTTAACAAAGTTTAACAACGACTTTTTTATGCTTTTTATATATAAATATATTTATTTAATTTTTTATTTTTAATTTGTAAAATAAAAGTGAGAGTAGAGTTTGTTTTTTTCTTTCTTTTATTGTTTTGTTTATTTTACATTTATTTTATGATGCGAAAAATAATTAATTAAATATTATTATATCATCATAATAAGAATAATATTATTATTTCTTTTTTCTTCATTTTTTCTACTAATGATAATAATAATAATTAAATAAATAACGAAGAATCTAGACGAGTATATTTATGTTTTATATATATATTTTTAATTGTTTTTTGATTATATATTTAAATAATTTTTTCCTTTGTACATTAAGTATATTTTTTTTTTTGTAAAAGTAATTTATATAAAATTTAAATTGTTAATTATACATAAAAATAAATAATTAATATTCCTTTTAAGTATAGAAATTTTTATTTATTTTGTTTACTATATATGCATCGTATCATATGGTTAATTGAATGAATACACAAAATGACATTGGATTAGTATGTATTGTAAAATTTACGTACAATAAAATTAAAGTGAAAAATAATAATAATAATAAAATTAAATTTAAATATATAATAAATAAATATATATAAAGCAGAATAGTAGTCACATGTATATAAATAAATTTAATTCAATGAAGACAAATTATGTGTCTTTTGTAATAATGTATTTATTTCTCTCTTATTGTTAATATTTTCTATAAAATTTATGCTATTTTAGTTTAACAATACAGCTCTCAACAAATTAATCGGCTCATTACATAAAAAATATGTCATTTTTTATGCATTAATTTATTACCACCAAAAAATAAAAAGAAGCTTTCGTTATTAATAATACTATTTAATTGACCTAAATATCTGGGTTTTATATTATTATTATTCTCTATAACATTACAGTTATTTAAACATTTTTCATATTGATTTTTGTATATAAATTTTCATTTTTAAACTTATATAATTCACTTTGTTGCATTACATTCATTGAATAGAATTTTCTTTCTTACTAACAATTTCCTTATTGGTATTTAATGTCAATTTAACATCATAAAATCTTTTTCTTTCAATTATTATTAAACATTTTTTTTTATTTGCTTTCTTTTAATACATCTGTAAAGAATTAAATTTTTTATTTAAATGAATATAAATATTATCTGATTGAAGAAACGAAGTCAATAACATTTTATATATAATTATAAATATGAATGACATAAAATTAAAATTTAATTAAATTATTATTTAAATTTTAATAATAAATAAATCAATAGAGAATATACCAATATTTGTTCATGAAACTTCTACACCAGAAAAGAAACATAAAAAAAGAAAAGAAAACAATAAATTTGTGTAATAATTTATTAGAAAATAATCCTGAATTTTTTGTGTTGTGACCTGGGTACACATTTCCCTATACAATTCAGTTACATAAACACGCATAAAATAGAGAAAACGTGCTGGTAACTACAGTGTAGCTATCTTTGGATAAAAACAATACTAAAATTTGCAATTTTCTCTTGAATTTACTATAGAAATATATATATATATATATATATGTATTGAATAACGAAACAACTTAATAAATTAGTTGGGAAAATCATAAATTATTTACAGACATTTGATCATTATTATTTATCTTATTTTCAGATTTATTTTCGATACAAAAATACAAAAATTATATTATTGCTATACAATTGTTTGCTTTATAACTTTTATATTAATATATTATTCTGAGTTGTTGATTAATTAAATTGTTCAATTATAATACGTCTAGTGTTTTTAATAAATAAAAATAGCTGGACAAACACATAAGCAAAGTATTTTTTTTTTGTGTTTTTCATAATTAAATATTTTATTAAATAATAATTAAATCACGGGAAAGAGTATAACAAGTTCAAAAGATTTTTTTTTTTTTGTTGAATTAAATAAATAAATTAATTAAAATCAAAGTTATTTTATTAAATATTGAGTTATGTAAAGATTTTCATGCGACATAACTATATGTATTAAATTAATAACAAATAATATTAAAGCACAGTTATTCAAAAATTTGTTGTCTGTAGGTTGATTTTATAAAATATAAATAATTATTAAGCGTTTTACATTAAAATTTTAAATGCTTTACATTAAGATACATAATTTAAATAGAAAAAAAGCAGCGAAACAACATCAGCAGCAGCATCACAACGAGATATATGTAATATGCATGTGTATATCGTCGGTGTTTTTATTTTTCCGCTTAATAAATGTTAAATAACATTATGACGGAAGACACGTAACATTTTCATATTTCTTATTAATTATTTTTATGTTTAAATACACAAGACATAATAATTATAATATAATAGTAATAAAATTATAAATATTACTTTCTCCACATTCATTGAGTAAATTCTGAGTAAAAACAATTTCAAAGCTTTTTTTCTTTGAAGTAAAATAATAAAACATTAACATTATATTAAAATAAATTATAATAATAATAATAAAAATGAATTAAAATTATTTAAAAATAAATCTTATTTTATTATATTCGTGTTTGTAGGTGAATTAACCTCGTCTAATCTTTTTATTAAGTTCAATTTTATTTTTCTTTTTGTTGGTTTACTTTATTATTTTATGTGTGCGTCTTGAAGGTTAATGTGCACCTTAAAATTATATAAAAATTACAATTAAATATAATTAAAATATTTAATTTTGTGACTTAAATATTAATTTTTAAAAATATTGGTATTTTTCGTTTCTTGAAAACTTTTATATTTTCTTGTTATGTGAATTGGAGAGTTTTTAATGTGTCTTGACTAACAAGCGGTAAATTTTAGCATAAAGCAATCAACATCAAAAAAAAAAAAATAACGAACTAGGTCAAGATAATGCATTTTATGTTTGAAATAAAAATGCGGGAATTTTCTAAATATTTTTTTAACTATTTGATAATATATGTAATTAATTATTTATTAAACGATTTTATTACTTTTAAGAGAATTAATTAAAAAAAAAATGTCACATTAGGTATTTATTATTTGATCAAAACCGGTTATTTAATTTTCAAACCTATTTACGTCAAGTTTTGGTAATTTTCCTCGGTATTTATGTGCTCTTTTTGTTCATATAAAATTCTTATTTATTTATTATCTTTATTTTTTAATCAAATTAATTAATCAAAGAGGTGAAAACAAATAGCAAAGATATGTCCCAATTTATTTGGAAATAAATTTTCTTTTTGGTATTCCTTCGGGTGCATCCAACCTTTTCTATTTGGGTAAACTACATTTTTATTCTTTTGTATATATATATATATATATAAATAATAAAAATAATTATATTACCCGCACATTATCATAAAAACAAGAAAACTCTTTTATTTTACTGATTATTATTATTTTTTTTAAACAACTTTAGCAACAAATAGAAAAATGATTTTTTTTCTTCTAATTTTTGATGGGGTTTATGCTTGTTGTTGTTCTTTTATACTTTTATTTCCACAAAACATAATAAAAGTTTTATTAGTTGTTTATATAAATGAAAATAGCCACATGTATGCAATACTCACGGAATATGTGTTCATGTTAATAAAAATTGATTGAATGATTAACTTTGCATCGATGTTAGAAACATAGAGCAAATTTATTTTTATTTTTTTCTATCAAAATTACCTTTGTTCAAATAAATCAATTATATATTATACTTGTGTATTTCTGCATTACAAATATTTTAATAATAAAATATGTAATTAATAAACATCAAACAATTCTGCGGAATACAGGCACATAACGAACATCTGTAATCTAACATCGATTGACCGAATTCCCACTGTAATAAATTTGTATCTTTATTAAAATTAAATAAAACATTTTTAAGGATTATACGATATTATTTTATAATTAATTACATAATAATGATGTTGATTCCACATTGCAAATGGTAATTTTCTTGATAGGAGTTATAGTAACTGTAGGTAACAGGTGAAATTAATATTGCAAATAAAACGAAAATTAGTTAATAATAAATTAAAATTAACAAAACTTTAAAACAACAAAACGTTAATTAATATTATTACTGATAATAAATAGAATTAATAATTTATTTAAAAATACTAAAAGATTAAAAATAAATTTATTTAATTTTAAAATAAGCGTAGATGAAAATTGAGTAACTTTATTATTATACTGTTGGCAATGCTGTCATTAAACAGTAGTACAAAATGTAGTAGATTTTTAAAATAAATAATAGAGAGAATTGTAGAGATTTTTTATTTTTTTTTATGAAGTATAATGAGAGAGAAAAATAAATTGAATAATGATGTTTTTTTTTTCTACAAATATACACAAAGTACAATAAAAGTCAATAAAAAAAAGTTTCTTGTCATTAAAAAAAAATTAATTTGGTTTTAATTTAAATTAATTATTTCTTTATTATAATTAACAATATAAATTATTTATCAATTAATAGTTAAATATTTACAGTGCTTAGTAATTGTCTTTTTTTATAATAAAAACGAATAACATATCACACAAATGGTGGAATTGATTTTACTTGAAATTTAAATGGCGTACAAATGTCAATAGAATTTTTTTAACTACAATTAAAACACAACTAAGGCTGTAAAGTGTCAATATTATTGTTCAAATGTAAGCATAATTTAATAATAAATTCGATATATTAAAAAATATTTTTAATTTTTAGTAAATTTCATTGTTTAAATAACAATTAAATATGGAAGTACAGGATCCGGATTACCCATCAAAAAAACCTCGTCTTTATAATAATGTTTTAAATGATATTTCGGCCAAGTCAAGTGACAGCAATATTCCAATTGCTGGATGCAGTACATATAATGCATCATTAGATGATAAAAAAATAAATTTTGAGTCGGAGGATTTTTATAAATCACCCTTAGTTCCTATTGCTAGTGATGAGAATATGTATTTATGGCAGCAACGTCAGGTTGCTAAGGCTATCGTCGAAAATACAATAAATAATGTATTAGAATCATATTTATCACATTCAGGTGTGGATAATTTAGGTGATTTAGGCTTAGAAGAGTCAGCTATATTGATGGCGATCAGTGAACATGGTCTTCAGCATACAACCCAAATGCCACACGATGTACTTGTAGACGATGACGATGTGGAAAGAAATGGACTATTTTATTTAAACGATGTGCAAGCAGACAGTGTTGATTTTATGGAAGCAGCTGTTGGTGCAGCGATACAGAGAAAAGGTTTGACACCATCAGCATCGTCAGCATCAACAGAACCATCTACTTCGACGGCTCAAAGGTGATACGAATTATCATAAATCTCTTAAAAAAACGTGCAACTAACGTACACAACAAATATATATATATATATATTTATATATAAAAATTGAAACTCTAAATCCTATTTGCATATAGATTATAAGTTTAAATATTTTTAGATTTAAGGCTTGAATAATAAAAATCCTTTTTTAATCGTTATCAGTAAAATATTAAACATGTACTAATAAACAGGTTCTCGTTACACCTAACAATGTAATACTAATTTCTATTTTTATTAATTTTATAACAATTAAATTTAAAAATCATTAAATCATTAAATGATTTGAAAAAAAAAAAAAAGAAAAAAAATCTAATTGGAATTTTTCTTTCCTCTATATTTTAACTTTTAGTAATAATAATTATAATAAAAACAGTATTAATAGTTAAAAATGAGAATATTTGATTTAATTTATGATTTCATTTTAAAATAGAAACTATATAGTTAAAAATATATATTTTTATTGAAAAATTTGTGTCAAATTATGTTTAATAAATAAAAATAAATTAACTGGGATAAAAATTGAATTGAAAATTATATAATGAAAAATTTCCTTTTTATAAAATTCATTTTCATTAAAATTTATTAATTTTATATAATTACAAAAGAAAAGAAAATTAATTATTATTTTTATAAATAAAATTATATTAAATTTTGCAATATATTTTCTTTTTTGCTTTATGGAAATATGTATGTGGTTGGAAAATTAAATTAAATTATGTAAAATGTGACAAGAAAAAAAAAAATTAAATATAATTTGAATTACCCTGTAATTATAATTTCCCTATATTTTTATTAAATATCCTTTGGGGTAAATTTTAATTAAAAATTAAAATTCTTTTTGTTTTTAATTAGTTTATATGTTTGCCATTCTTTTTTGTCTTTTTACAAATATCTTATTTGAATGATAAAATAAAATAATTAACAATATTTTAATTAAGTAAATATATAGAAATAGAAAATAATTACTAATTTTCAAATACGATAGAATTAAATTTTATTACTTACAAAAATATCTATAATTAAGAATAATCACATTTTGTATTTTGAATTTAATTGAAAATAATTTGGAATATTGTGTAAAATGAGAAATTAATGGTAAATTGAAATTAATAAGGAATTATAATAAATTTATATAGCACAAAAAAATGTATACTAAATAAAAGTGAAAAGAAGACAAACAATATCGTACATTTATTGATAAATATATGCTTCATTATTTTTATTTGTGTTATTATTTAATAAATTATATATAAAATACACTTTGCTTCGGTGAGGTGTTTTTATTATGCAAAATTTATTAATTGTTCTTTCTTTAATAACAGAAATAATTATTGATTTTGAAAAGATGAGAAAATACTTTAGTAAATCTATATTTATATTGTGAGCAATCGTTATTGTCAGCACTACAGAATTATTGTTTATTATAATAATAACTATACACAGATATGACAAAGTGTTTCCTTTATTTATTAAATTATTTATATTATTATTCTTTGGTTCTGTTAACTTGTAAGTTATAACAACACTTTTGTCTATTTTCATCTATTATCTAAAAACTGTTATAGTATGTTGACTTTTGTTTACAAATATGAATTATATTTGCACTCTGGTTATATTGTTTTCCATTTCGGTTATGATTTATTTAATTTTCCTTTAATAATTGCTAACAAATTGCACAATTTTAATCAGTTAGTGTGCTAATGTATGATTCCAATGTAATAAAAATTACTTTTATTTAACTTTACCTAGAATGTCTACGGAAAAGTACAATTTATTAATTCTTTTAATAAATAAGAATAGAAATTTGTTTTTATTTAATTGAATTAAAATAACAAATTAATAAAATAGCAAATTTTTTTATTTTTTTCTTTTTCAATTTTATTCATTTTTCTTTTTGTTGGAAATTTAATTATTTTTATATACAAGTAACAAAAATTAAAATTATCAAAAATAATTGTAACTAATGTTTTTATCCTTTTTTGTTAATTATATTATAATTATTTATCTTAAAATTATTACTAAAAAACATTAAACATTTTTATTTTTTACATTAGATTTTTATCCATTTTGCTAAAATTTAAATAACTAGGAGTTTACTGGTCATTACTGGTAGTGTTGTTTAGTTTAGATTAACTGTAAGAATAGTTTATTTGTTTTTTTAAGAGGAATGCTTTGGGAAGCTTTATTTTATAATTTTGTTTAATATAAAGCAATAAGCTAGAATTTTTTAGTGAATCTAATTAAATGTTTAATTTGTGTATCAATTTTAATTAATTAATTGTAATTCATTTATTCTTATATTATTAAAATGAGCTTATTTGTCAGCAGTTCCTATACGATTGTTATATTCTAGGAAATGTTATTACAATTTTATTGACAACAGAACGACTAAAAAATGTTATTTCTAAGCATTTTGTCTGTATTCACCGTTCCTATATGAAGATTTTGTGCTTTTATGGCTACGTATAGTATAATCTACATCAGTAACACTACCAGCTCTAGTTCCATAATAAATATTATCCTAAATCATTAAAAAACATTACGTAGATATTTAATACAATAAAAATAAAATTGATTGTTAATTATTTAATAATTTCTTCTTTTTTTTTGGTATAAAATTATTTTTTCATTAAATTTAGAAAAAAAATTTAATTGTTTTTCCTACAATGAAACCGACATTTATACAAATTATTTTTATTATAATATTAATGAATTGAATTTTAATTATTTATTTATATTTAAATTATTTAATTGGAGAATTTATGATTAAAGCAAGCATTATCATCCACAATTTAAGAAATTAAGACACCCTTAGGCAACTCTGTTTGATTTTAAAACTGTTTTTCATTTTTGCATTTTTTGCAAAGTTATATAGATTTTTAATTAATTATTGTGAGAGAATTTTCTAATTATTATAATTTTTTGTTTTTAGAAAGAAAACTTTAAGCAATAAAATTTATAAAAGAAAAATTTGCAGAGGTGTAAACATTTGATTGCACTTAATGTACTTTTGGTATAAAGTTTATTTTTTCAATGATTCATCGCAATTACACCAAATCTACGATAAATAACATTGTATTGTGTGGAAAGTCATATATTTTTTAATTTTACTTTTTAAATTAACTAACAGTTTGGAAATTTTTTTTAACATCGATTACTTTTGGTTTATTTAAGTGATTCATGATAGAAGTAATTAATATCTTTCTTAAAATAAATTTACAATAATTTCATCAATTTAAAGGCGGTTCATCACACTAAATCCTTTCATTAATTTTAAACATTGCTATTTAAGTAAAAAACTGTACATTCATTAGATTTATTTTATTTAAAATTTGAATTATAATCAACAATTATATAAATTTATTGGATTTTCTATTGGATTCTATTTTGAATAAAAAATAAATGTCAGGAAGATCAATTCGTGTTAGTTCTAATTTGAAATCCAGAACTAATAAATTGTCTTCTATTGTTATAGATATATCGGTCCTAGTTTTATCCTTAATTTCCTCTTAATGATAAAATTAAAACAAAATGTTGCACCTCGAACACATCTGAAACAATAAATTTTTTTTAAAATAATTTGAAAATATACAAATTTATTTACTATATTTACCAGTGATCCCAGAATACAGCTCGATATCACATTGAAATTTCAGAATAAGTAAATTACATTAAATACAGAAATATTGAAAAACACAAGATGTGAAAGTTTCCTTGATATGTTGTCGTCGTTTGCTGTAATTACGTAATTATTTCATCGCCAATTTCTAGTGTCTAAACTTCTTGTTAACTGTTTATTGCTAATGCTAGCCACATCGAAATTCTGGTTAGGTGTTGGATCCGAATGGAAAGATGGTCGCACATCAATAATTATTGACTGTTTATCGGGTATGATGGCAACCGCCTCCAAACTGGGACATCGATAAATTCGCGGTGTTGGCTGTTGACAAGATAACTGTTTTTTTTTTTGTATTTTTTAAATTATATTTTACAAAAAATTATCAAAGAAAAGTATTTATTTTTAATTAAAAAAGTTTCTCTTTTTAATAATATAATTATTGTTTTGCTACTTAAAAAACATAAAGGAAACAAATGAAAATATTCATAACTTAAGGAGGGTAGTAGATGAAGAAAAGAAAAATAAAAACTTAATAAGCTACTAAGGAAGAGATGAATAATAAGGAAACAAATAAGTTAAAAGCATTATGTAAGTACGAAATTTATATTATTTATTAAGAAATTTATTAAAAAATATGTTGATTAGCTTGAGGCAGCTTTCAAATGCTTTTTTCTAGAAAAATAAATAAAATAAAAACAGAAAAGCCTTGTGTAACAAACACTCAGTACCATTAGTAGTATACGAGTAAATTCTGATAAGTATCCATAATTGCTTTTGAAGAGTGTATAAGGGTACTTTTAACAATTCTGCCTCAATGATTTGTTTATGTTTTTTAAATGTTTACATGCAGTAGGTGTGTCAGACACATGTTGATTGTTGATTTTATTTTTCTTCAATTATACAAAGACATATTTTGATTATAATTGGTATTCGTTGAATGATGACGTTTTTTCATAAATTCTGAGTTATTAAATGAATAAACTTTATTAAGATTATTTTAATTAATGTTCATTAAATCATTACCCCATTTCATAATCATAATAATAAACTTTTTAATTGCTTATGACAATATAGAAACATTTATTAAAAGTGTTAATTCAACATTTGTGTTATTAACTTTTTCCTGACTGTTAATAAAAACATTTTATTAATTTCTTAAACATCTTGGAGATTATGTGTTAACGACCCACTGTAAAAACATCTTAAATTTCAGATGCTGGACATAAAACTATCAAATACTAAAGAAAAAAATTATTAATTACGGAATTAGAACACAACTCAATATGGTCTTAAAATTAATAAATTAAACCACATTGCTGGATAATGAATATTCAAATTAATTTCGTTAAATAATTGCCTCACACAACTTATTTTGTATATTTTATTATGTTTAAGCTTTTGCAATTTGGAATTACAATGAAAATAATACGAAAGTATAAATAACTAGCAGCTAGAAATCTGATTAATCATGAGCTCTTGATTTATACCAGAGATCATGGAGAAACTTCATTTTTTAGTTAGAACACTGTAACATATGAAAAATTATATGATATTTGTATTATTCTCGTTTTTTTTGCCCAATAATTTGCCCATGATAAATTAACGTGACTCGACTTTTATGCTGTTGTTGATAAACTAATACAATTTGACTGATAACTGAATGTATTTAAATGAATTAAATAGACAAACATAGTAGTGCAATTCAAAACAGCATGAAAGAATTAAATTTTTAGCATAACTATACATTCCAAAAATATATTGAAATAATAAACCATATTTATGCTGTAGGCGGCCAGATAATTAAAAACATTAATGAGAAATCAAGTGAAAGTCGTTGAAAAGATAATATTCAAGTGCAAATAACAAATTAATGTTCACGTTAACTATAATATACTCATGAAAATTGTAATAACGTAAGCGACAAGGCTTAAAAATGACAAGTGGAAATGCTTGTAAGCTGAGCTTTTGTAATTATATGTAACGACGCATAAAGTTAATTGAAATAAGAGCTGTGAGTGTAGAGTATGAGATTATTATAACTTTATGAAAGAATCTCACTAGGTCATCGAACCAACAATGTTTACCCACCGTTTACTATATTTTTCCGCATAAATATTTTTAAGTAAATAAACAAATTTGAACAATGAATCTAATCGAATTTTTTCCGTTAGATAAAAGCTTTTTTTTCTTAATAATAAAAATGTGAGAATAAAGTCTTCTGTTTAACATTTTGTTTTATGCAAATATGCTTCGTGTTGTCAAGTCAACAATAAAAATAAATAGTTTTTCATAACAAGAAAAATGCAGTAAAATAGCTACAGATAAGGTTTATATAAATTGCATTGGTTTTAAAGTCAAAATTTCTTAACCTTTGATGATCAGCAAACTGCAGAAAATTATGATAGAAAATCCCCAATGCAGCTTTAACTATTTTAATAAGTGAATAGAAAAATAGTCAGATAAACAAGATAAACCATTTCTTTATTGCTTTTATTGGCAATAAAAGAGACTAGATGATAAAGCAGAGAATCTATAAAATTCGATAAGACTTTAATACAATTCATGGGAATTCCGTATCAATATTATATTCGAAAATATTGTGCAAAGCATAAGCATCAGACACTTTAATTGTATTATTTATTTGTTTATTTACTAGGAAAAGTAGCGAAAGAGCATTCTTATCTTAGAGTTCTACAGCAGAGACAATAGAAAAGTCAAATTTCCATTTTGCTTATGCTGTGAAAAAATTATAGCATAGAGCTTAGTGTCTTGTAACAACAATAGGATGTACTTTGTATCTTAGCAATTTATTTTTTACGAACGGAATTCAGATTATTAAATTATGAATTTTTAATACTGAAATAATCTTAAAACTAGATAACAACAGTGCAGTGAAAAGAAATTTAATGAATAATTGAAAACCATATTGTGTACAGAAAATAAAACTCTAAACAATATTTGTAAAAGCTTTTTGAATGTGGTTTTTTCTGTTTGTTTATCAAAGCTTTAGAAAAACATAAAAGAAAAAATATTTTCAATAATGAAATATATGAAAAATATGTTTTAAAAATCAATAAACAATGAAACGAAATCAAATCGTGATAAAATAAACAATAAATGGATTTAAAATAAATAAATAAAATACTATTTTGTATTTAAATGCAATTTTGAGATTCCTAAACGTAGAGAAGTATTAAATTTTACCAGCAAAAAGCATCATGATATTTAACTTGATAATTTTTTCTTTCTTTCTCGCATTTTTTAACTTTTTTCATTAAATTTGCAAGTAATTCACAAACGCCATTATTTATTTTAATAAATTTGTCTTCGTTGCTGTCTTTTCTCTTAATTTTTTAAAATTATTTGTATTCTTAATTGCTCCGTTTATTAACAAAAATAAAAAATTAGAACCAACCACAAGCGCCAAATAATAAAATAATTCACAGTCGTTAGCCACTGTTAAATGTTTAAAGGCGAAAATCGTATTAAAGCACGTTTTACTCTTCGGTATTTTAGTTTGTTTATCAACAAATTTTCAACTTAAATAAACATTTGTTGATTCAGGCTGTGATGATAGTTAACTGTGATGAATTTTTGGCTACAATTTTTGTTAAAATATTTTTCTCAACTTTAAAAGAGAAAATCATAAATATGTAATAAAATAACATAATTTTGTAAAAAAATGAAGAAAACCAGAGTCTATTGGCCAGAATATAGGGTGTGGTTTTATGGAAAAAGTATTTTTAATTTTAGTTATTTGTAATGTAATAAGGTTGTTTAGTTATTTGCAAGGCTATGTCCTTACATCAACTCGTAACATCATATTAAGAAACTGATGGAGTTGAACAGAAATCATTTCATTTCATTTTTGGAAAAAGGTTTATTTATCATTAAAACGATAGAATACTAATTACCAAAGCTCATGCATTTATAACAAGTGGTTTATTGTAGATTTTACTTTAAAAGATAGTACAGGACTACTAAAGTCTACAGGTAATATCAAAGTAATATAAGTTTTAATAATAATGTACGAGAAAATACATAAATTTTAACAAATAATAATAAGCAAAAAAAGCTTCATACCTCTCTATATTTTCTAACATCTAATTTTCCCGTAAATTTCGATCCATTTGATGTTTTTGTGTACGTTCCTAGAATAAATATTATTAAAGTTTTATTATTTAAGAAAGTCATTTTACTTGTGTTTTGATAATTTATTTATTTATTTTCTACTTAAATTAATTAATTCATTTGCTAAATTATTGTTTTATTTAATTTAATTCAATTTATTTCTTTGCTTATAATTCATTTTTAAACATTTGTTTTGTGTTTTAATTTTCACAAACGACGTTGATAACGTGAGGCGTTAATGAGTTAACAAAATAATAATACAAATTAAATAAGAAAAACGAAATGTTTTTCGTTATGTTTAAGCACAGACTGTGAAATACTATAAGAAAATATTTTGTCTGTGGTTTAAGCAAAGAAAAGTGAGCTTAAGCGTTATGGAAACGTAAGAAATATATGAATGTAAAGGGAGAAAAAATTGTTTTTTCATTACTTTTTGTGCTTTTCTCAGCGAAAAGCATAGTAAAAAATAATGAAGTTGCTGCTAGTGATCTTCGTTGCTGCTTAAAAGTTATTAATACTTTTTTTTTTCATTTAAATGTAGTTAAAATGAAAATTTGTCGAGCAAAATTTAATTATCATTGCTGCTTCTGTAAGTACCCATGGTTTATTTCCTAATGTTTATTAAAAGGAATAAAAAATTTAAATTATTAATTTTACTGGAAAGGTTTTTAAAATAATTTTTCATTTCTTTTAATATTTTCGTTGTTCGGCTTCACTTTATTATTATTAGAGAATGAACATGGTTTAGTGGCCTAGTTGAGATCTGCTCTTGGTCGAAATATTTGTTTCTTATATGGCTTTAGTGTCATTTTATGAGTTTGTATGTCTTTAACAGTGCAGTTAAGAAGCTTTTGTGGGACATTACACACAAATACAAGTGTATTACTTCATTTTTAAGGATTTTTCAAGCTCAACAAAGATTTATTTATGACCACTGTTTGGTTAAGTTTAGACTCTTCTGTTAAATTATTTATAATTTTAATTCATTATTTAATATTTTTATTGCTTAAAGTATTAAATTATGTTTATGAATTTCTTAATAAAGGATAATACCAAAAGAATAACTGAATTTTTAAAGAGATTAGAATTCAGTAAATCCTCATACAAAAAACTTTTATTTATTTCTAAATGAACACATATTAATTATTAATGATATTAAACCAAACAGAAACCCAAGTGACTACTAGCAGGTGGCCATTGTCTGAGTTGATTTAATAATAATTCGTGTCGATGATAAGCAATATATATTTTTTATATTACTTAAAGTTTTCCCTTTTATACTATGTTTACCAGAAATAACAAATAAAAAACTTTTTTGCAACCAATGTATATTAATTTTTGTGTTGGTTTTTCATTATTTTCTTAAAACAACCTCTAAAGAAATAAGGAAACAAATTTTTTAATTAAGTTGTTATTGAATGTGCTTCGTTTGGTGTTTTCTTATTGTGTTTGTCGGTTTTTGTTTTGTAACAAAGAATAATAATAATAATAATAAAATATGTTTTACTAGATAATAATATCATTGAAGAGTCAAGTTATAACATAAATTATGGTTTGCAGACGATGAAGCATGTTCATGCTGTTGGTAATTAATAATTTATTATGATGTTAATGAAAAAAAAATTCTTTCTCACATTCATTATTGACTTGAGTTTAGTTTTTTAAGTTTATTATTTTAATTATTATGATTTTAGTTATTAGTTTTCAGTCTAAATGAATTAATTAAGTGAAGTACCTTTTTGCAAAACAGCTATTGGACCATTCCACCCACCTGTAGATCTTCGTTGTAAGGCCGCCGTTGCCGCTTCCATAACTAAGTCATTCGCCTTCTCTTTTGTACAAGGCAATTTACATTTCATTGCATACGAACCATATACTAATGGATTCATACACGAATTTGATACAGCCATTAAAAATAATCCATCTTGAACCGCATTATCCACTTTAACAGCTGATTCTCGGTCAAACATATACCTTGAAATAATAATTTTTTTTTGTTTATCATTACTATTTTCTCGTTACAAAATAAATGATTTTTATATTTAGAGTTTTAGTCTGTCCTTTTTATTTTGTAATCTTTATACCCACATACCATAAAGTCATAACCACATATGGAGTCCAGCACCAAATGAATACAGCAACGATGGTCACAGTTAGCCGCAGCGTACGTTGTTTTGCACGTTCTATATGGGTGACATCGCTGCATCGTAAACGTAATACTCCCGTTGACGTGGTTGTCGTTTCACCATCATCTGCATTGAATAATTCAATTATTTGAATTAAATTTTTTTTATTGTTTTAATCAAAGAAAAATAATTTTAAAACTACAAATTTCATTTAAAGCAGTCGACGACTGTTCAGTGTTTTAAATTCGTAAAGTTTTTCTGCAAAAATAAACTTTAAAGTCTTTAATAAAAATTAATATTCAAACCCAGAATATCGAAGTTACCCCTAAGACATAAATAATGTTTATGAATTTAATATATTTTTGCTCGGAAATATTAATAAATAAAAAAAATCGCCAATAAAAGGACAAACTGATGTAAAATAACAAAAAGGAAAAGAAAATGAAGAGAAAAGGCGAAGATTATAAAGAATCTCATGATTGTATGGATTAGCTTTTACTGTTTGAACAAACCTGATGCACATTTTTAACGAAATTTTTAAGTTAGTAAGACCTTTGAGCCCCTAAGGAACAAATAACATTTCCATCAAAATTATGACGAAACCATATTTATCGATAAAAAATGCTCAATTATTTTCAAGAATTTCACTCCAATAAACGAAAGAAATAATAAGAAATTTACCTATCATCATTGTTCAAATTTTTTTCTCGTAAAATTTCCTTTGTGAAAATTTATAAATTTATAAAAAGAGGAAAATATGCGTGTTTTGTTTATTGAAAGAATTTTTGTTAAATTTTGTTATTATTTTTGCTCCCTGGTGAACGAAAATATAACAAAAACAATCATCAACATCAATAAAGGATAAATATCCTTTGTTTTACTTTTTAAATTCAAACTTTGCGAATGTAATTAAGGTTATTTAGTAATTCTATTTTGCTTCTTTATTGATTGTTTTTCGTTAGAAAAGAGTTAAAACATGACTTGAATGTGGATACAAAATTGCACAAACATTTTTATTTCAATCTAAAAAATTATGACATCACAACATATCATTTTAATGCAAAAAAAAAAAACATAAAATAATAAAATATATAATTTACCTTTTGAGCGATTTGTACGATTCGATATTTCACATAATATAACCGAGTACGCTCCGCTTATAATCATTAATGGTAAAAAATACATGGCAATAACACAAAATAAATTGTACGCTGTTTCCATTCCAGCTGTTGAAAAGAAGCCAAATGTCACACATTGCATAAAGCCTGGTACTTGGGGATGCTGTTGCACACGAAAAATAATACTCTAAAAAAAAAGAAGAGGTGATATTTGAATATAATTTTATGCGTAAATATTAATTTATATATTTTTTACATTGATGACATACAGTGGATAGAGGGTAATTGTTGATTTAACCCAAGTTTAATAACGTAAAAAAATAGATTGTTTTTTTTAAATTACAACAGGTGATACGTTTATATTAAACATACTGTTGCTTTAATTTAAAATAATAATAATATTGTAATAAAACCAGAATACTCCCTTTGAGATTAGAATTTTAATAAAAGATAACAGTGTGTTTCCGTTTCTGATATTCTTTAAACAAATAATACGTATTAATATGGAATATTGTACCAACATAAGTGAAGCATAATATAGATCAATGCCGTATTAAATAAGAAAACATCACCATGAATAAGGAACAAAATTAATTTTTTATGTTTTTTGATATAAATATTGATAAAAATTTGACGTCACATCTTGGCTGCAGACATAACAAGATATGACTGACTGCTGTTTAAATTAATTTTTAATATAGAATTTCACTTGTGGTTTACACCTTTTTCAATTATAAAATCTTTGTTCATGTCAAGGTTTCACTCAAAATATGTTTACTATATTATTATTTCCTTTTAATTTTGTATATTAAAACACTTAAGTTAAATAAAATTTCTGTAAACACAACAATAGTTAAATAGAAATAAATTTTATTTAACTATTATTTTCTTATTATTTTTACTTGTTGTAAAATTTTCTTGTTTCTAAAAGTTTATTCGTATTTTAGTTTTTATAAAACAAAAATTAATTAATTAAATGTTGTTTTTAAAGGTGATTTATTAGTACCAGCAAAAGATCAACTTTGTTATAAGTATAAAAGAACTCCAATTTACAGTTTTAATTAAAGAAAAGAAAATTAATTAACTATTTGTTTAAGAAAGAATCATCATTGTTTATCAATTTATTAAAAAATACACAACATTAAGATAATATTTGAAGGAGCTTTACTAAGTCAGTCAATATTTAATTAGTAAAATTTAAGCTTAAATCTTTTAAAGGATTAGATTTGACACAGTGTGTATTTTTTCACTTTAATATTCATTTTTTAAATGTTTAAAAAATATATTAAAATATAGCATAGATACTGTTTTAAACTCTCTAAAGCCCTAAAATATATAAGCAAATGTAAATCACTGTTTTTTACTAAGGGAAAGTCTATTAAACGTGAGTATTATATTTCTAAAAATTACGTTTTGTATTTTTTTTTTCTAACACGATGAAAATAAAATCTCTAGGGTTATTTACAAATTCATGATTATTATAAAATAAAAGTATATATTACCTGTGGCACAGCATTGATAAGAGCTATAGTCCATGCTCCTGCTAGCATAATTTTACCTCGTTTACGCGCAGCTGATACACGTAATGGATACAATACAGCAAAACAACGATCTAATGATACGCATACGAGTACATTAGAGCTTAAATATAGGCAAAATGCTCGCATAAAAAGAAATACTTTGCATGCAATATTGCCAGCGTGCCATTCAACTGTTATACGCCAGCCCACCTGCAATTATGAAAAACGAAAATTAATTAATTTTTTTTTTTTTTAAAGTCAAACAATTATCACACATGATAAAACAGTTTATACAGTATTTGGTTTTATGCAAATTATATATGCTAAATTTTTAAAAAGGTCAATTTATTTCTTTATTTTTTTTTTGTATCTTTTACTTTAAGCTTCATATTCAGTTAAAAAAAATTCTTCTGTACATTTTCTTCTCCTAATTACATGATTTACAAATCTCAGCATATTAAATTTTATATTTTACTACAAAGTAAATACATTTACATCGAAATATATATTTATAACAGGTACATAACGTTGAATAAAATTACAAGAAATAAAAATCATTCATAAAATTTATTAAAATGAATTTATGCTTATTATTAACAGAATTTTCGTTGATGGATTTAATACACTTGTTATGCTAGGTAGAATATGCTATAATAAACATTTACGAATATGATATAAATACTCTTCATGCATAGACATAAATAACAACTAAAGATTTTATTAAGTATTTAATCGATAAGAACTATACTATTGGTATTTATTTTTGTTCTTAAATTCCAATTGTTGTTTAATAAATATAAATATGTAGGTGTGGTATTCAATCTACTTTAATAATTATTTTCAAATATAATAGTCATTGACCAATAAAAGAAATTTATTGAAATAATAAAACTCTTTAACTTTGTTTTTAATTTGTTATCGTTATAATTGGCACGTGACGGATTAAAACTTTCTTTAAAGAATTTATTTTTCTTTATTTAAATTACTGTGGCAGCTTTGTTCTTATCTTTCATTCAATAGAAAACCAATTTATTCTCTCAAGTGATTTTAATCATTAATATTTTATTTTTATTTTTCTTTTAATCATGTTATTAGACTTTAATGCTGCTTATGGTTTTGTATTTTTACTTTTAATTTTTCTATGTTGAACGTTGATGTTTTTATTTTTATTAGTACAACGGCTTTATACTCTTCGCTATTATAATTTTAATTTATTTTATTTTAACTAAAATTATCTACAATCATATTAATTCAAAAAAGCAAACTTTTATAAATAATAAAATAATAAAGGTGAATTGTGCAAAGAGTTTTTCAAATTAAGTTTTATAAAATTATAATACTGAGTACTAAGGCTCTTGGCATTATATTGTTAATGCCTCGAGCACAATGCGAGCGTCGAGCGTCAACTTTGAAGTTGATGCTCCGCTCGCTTGTTTGAATATACATAAAACATATGCAACATGGCACAATACGACTTCGACTTTAAAGTCGGAGGGAACTTTGAGCAAATTCAAATTTGGACGTCAACTTCAAAATGGCCGTGTTATTGCCAGTAGTAAAATTTAGCTTATCGTTGTGTTTTTCGGCCTATTTTTTTTTTGGAAGGTTGGATGCATTGTGAAAATATTTTTTGACATTTCATATTTTGTGTTTATGTTTATTATATTTATGTTTATGTTACATTATTTTATACATTAAATTAAAAAAAAAAAAATTATGAATTATATATTACTACTATATTTATATTTAATATAAATTGATGAATATATTTTTTATAAGTTTGTCTAAAAAACTGATGGTAAGTAATGTAAATGGAATAAGTAATTAAAATGAAATAATCTCTGCGCGAATGTTATTAATTATTTGCAGTAATATTTTGTAAAACGAAGTGGTTGTCCATCCGTGACAGGAATAGGAAAGAACTGGCCAAGTTCGAGCTGCTATTGGGTTGTGGGTTGAAGAAAATATTTGTGGAAAAAATTAATATAGCCTCTGAATTACTTGCTTTAGAATTTGATACAGTAGGTATATTTGATTTTTAACTGTACTAATTTTGTTTTTTAATTAATAGAAATCCGGTGGAAAATTGTTTGGATTAAAAAAATCATGTATCAAAACCACAAACCAATTGGTATTTATGATATATAAAATATTTGGCTAAAAAGTTATTAGAAAATTATCAAAATGGAACAACAAAAGAATTAAGTTAACTTTGATTCTTCAAAATTATTTTAATCAATTATATCTTAAATGAATACTTTTATTTTTATTAAATGAATGCGATACTTTGAAATTATTATTTTTAATTTTAATTGAATTTCTGTAAATTATTTATGCTTTTATTTTATTTAAAAAAATATTTTTTATACAAAATGTATTTATGAATTTATTATAGCAAAAACATACTTTTTTTTTAATAATATTCTTCAATGGATGTGTATCAAGCATATTAAATTCAAAATGATAAAGTTTCGTAAAAGAATTTAATCAGCCATTTAAAACCTGCACATTGGAATTTATTAGAAAAAACATGGGAAAAGTTGTTGCCTAGAAAGGGATTAAATAATTTTAATGAAATAATTGAATGCAATCAAATAAACAGTAATAAAACAGAAGTCAAATTTTTGGCTAGTAAATAAAGACTGTGATGAGCAAGTAATAGAAACCAATGTAATGTGGAAGAATATAATAATATTTATTTAAATCTCTATCATTTTCTAGTTGTACTTCTAAACTTTTAGTGTATTTAATTATTATACAAATAAAAAAATTGAGTATAAAAGCACATATTTTATTAATAATGAAAAGATATAAAAGTAATCATCAACATTAGTTGTTAATTAATTAATTTATAACAATTAACTCATTGGCAAAGAAATAAAAATTAATATATGTTCGTGTTTTTTTTTACACAAAATTTTGACATATATACAACAATATCAAAAATGTATTCAATTTAATAACCTAAACGTTGGCAGCAATACTAAAGCTCCGCTCCTATTGTGCCATAGCAAAGTTTATCGATTTTGCCGACTTCAATGTTGGCGCTCGACGCTCGCATTGTGCTCGAGGCATAATTGTTGTTGAAATAATAAGGAAAAAAACTTTAGCAATATAAGGTAAAATAAATCTCTTTTTATATAATTAAATAAATACACAAGAGAGAAATTAAAATTTAAATAATAATATTTTTTCGTTTTATTTAAAAAAATATAATTTAACTCAGGAAATAAAATAAATTTGATTATAAAACACGCAAATAGATTTTTTCTCTAAAAACATAAATTTTTTCAAAATAAAATAAAAAAAATAATTAGTTTATCCAGAAATGTTATTTTTGGTTTTTTTGCATAAAATCGTCAAATATAAAATAATAAAACAAGGGTTAAAAAAAGAAAATATAATAACTTTTTAAATTATAAAACGACGGATATAAGCAAAAAAAAAAAAAAAAAAAGAAATCAAATAAATCGACATGATTCTTTAAAATAAAGTAAATTTCCGGATTATTGTGAATTCAAGAAACTCATAGAAATTTTAAATGCTATTAGAGAAATAATTAAAGAAAATTTTGTTTTATTAAGAAACAAAGACAAGAATTCAATAAATCTACTCACTTCTAGTGGTATCATTATAAAAGCTACCATTAAATCAGCAACAGCCAAATGACAAATCATTAAACTGACCCTAGAACGTCTGTGTCGCCTTGATCGAAATAATGTTATAACAACTGATAAATTTCCAGCGGCAGCGATCACAAATAGTATGCAATAAACAATAATAACAGCAACTGTTGAGTCTGTATAACCTAAAAATAAAAAAATACATTTTTATTAAATCAATAAAAAAGAATAAATAATTAATATTTCTAATTAAAATAAATTATTTTAATCTTTATTAAAGTGAATAAATAATAATCAAGTAATAACGTGAAATACATAAACGCAGATAACGAGCTTTTTCTAATAATTATTAAATCATTAAAAGAATTTCATTATAATTTTGTGTTTATCTAATTAATTCAATAAAAATAACAAAATAAAAACATTTCTTATTTGTGTAATTTAATCAGCATTAAAACAATTGATTTAAACGAAAATATTAAAGCTTTTTCATATTTAACCTTGAAAATATACTTGTTTATTTTTCACTCAGTACTTATCAACACAAACTTTACTATGTTACGTAGGTGTGCTTGAACACAGATTATCAAAGTGAATAAAATTAATTTTTTTTTTCTGTATTTTATTATTTCTAGTTTTATTATTGAAATTTTAATATTTATCACTAATTATATTATTAATAATTATAATAAATAATTATTTTCAACATATTATTGTAATAAAACGATAATATTAATAATAAGAATAATTTTAATAAAGTAAAAATATTTACGTTATTCTAATTAAACGACATGTGAATTGTGTTTTCTTATTGTATATACGACAAGGGTGGATACATCTTAATATTATTATAGAATACAAAGGATACAAAAGAATTTATAAATAGTAAAATAAATAATTTTAACATATTAAGTGATTTAAGTTATTTTTAATTAAATAAATTTTTCCTATTTCTATGCTAATTTAACATAATTATAATAATATATTTTCCTTTTTTTTTGAAAATATTCAAAAAAATAGGGAAACATTTATTTATAGACGAAAAGGATAGAAAAAAATGGGTTTCAACAGAAAAAAAAAATAAATAAAGAAATAAAGCTCTAAAGGATGTATCCGGTATTTATTGTTTTTTGATATCATTTTCATAAAAAAATAAACAAGAATTAAATTTTATCTTGTTAAATCTTATTTATTCAAGTATTTAAGAATGTAATGGTTAAACAAATATTCATGTAATGACTAATTAGAAGCCATAATCAACAAAATTTGCATAAATGTAAAAGCATCGTTGAAGAGAAAATATAATTATCACTTTGCAGCGATATGAATTATTCAAATTTTAGTATAATTTTAGTTTATAATCGATTGAATTTGATATAATATTACTCTCTAATTATTAAATACGTGGAATATTTATTATCATTTATAATGAATTAAAAATATATGTTTGAGTAAAACAATTATGCTTTTACGTTATTCAATTGAATTTCACTGTTATGTGTATTTATTTTAAAATTTAAACAATGAAAAATAAATGTTATTATTCAAAAAGCGTAAATAAATATTAAAAATGTATTACCTGGAGCCGCTATAATACTTTGACTTATATTATGATTAGTCCAATTGCTCTGATCTATATTAGAACGATTACACAAATGATAACTAGATTCGATTTCAGATGGAATTTCCATAACTGAACTTAAATATAAATTTCTTGGTATCACTAGGCACATTACACTATATTTTTATTCACTGAATTTTCCATTTTTTTTTTAATTATCCACACCAAAAAAAGAAAAACAAAACTATATTCCTTTCCTATTTAAGTATTTTTGTTTTGTTTTTGTTCACGCTTTTACAAGCAAAATTTTTCCTATTTAAACTTTACAAACTACAAAACTTATAAGACAATTGTTCATAATTAAACATTTATTTCTTTTTTTTTCATTTATAATACATAAATGTATTTAAAAATTGAGAACCATATCCATAATATATCCATATACATTTTGTAGATAATAATTATTATTTTTACTTAATTAAATTTAAACTAAATTAATTAATTATTATGAGAAAATTGAAAACTTTCACAAAAACAGTTTGATTTCTTAACGAATTTAGAAATCGAAAAATCAAATCACATTTTTGCATTTTTCTTTTATTGTTGTTTGTTTTAATTATTAATTTTTCTATTAAAACTTAAACGAATCACTTAATAATTATTTTTTTTCTTAAATGACTTCATAACACAACTGTTTTAAATTAATTTTGTTTAATTAATTTCAGATTTTTTTTTATCTAATTTAACTAATTTTATTTTTCTATATGTTTTTTTTAGGTAATAAATAAAGTAATTGAAAAAAAAAAGTTTCAATGTTTTCTGTTAACAATTCTATGTACATCCACCACCTAATGATTCAAAAGCACAGGAAAAACTGAGATGGAGAATATATTTTAAAAGCTTTGACTGCTAGCTAGAATATGCTATTATGTTACTTGACTATAAATGGGGGTTGATCATTGAAATGATTATGAATAAAAAAAAAATCTTCTAAAAGAATAAAATAAATATTGCTTTTGAGTATTTTGAAATCTCTTCTGTTTTGGTACTCTCTGTTCAAGTGGTTGCGCATTGGGTAATTTTAAATTCTCTTTGTTTTTTATGAGTAAAAAGCTTATCATTACCTACATGGAGAAAAGAACTTATTTTTTAAAGCTTTTAAAGCTGTTTATTTTTTACTTAATACTATTTAAAAAAAACTATTTGCGATAAAAATATTGAAATATGTAGTTAGAGCAATCAATTGTCTATATAATGTCAATAAAAAGTTGCAGACTTATAATAATACTTTTATTTTCATTAATTATTTATTAAAATTATTGAAATATTTAATTAAAAAATATATTTAAATGAAAATAGAGATTCTCTATAAAAATTTCTTCCTCACGTTGACAATAAATGATTAATAAGATTTGACAACAGTTTGAGCAGAAATCGTTACATTATTTACCATGACAACGATTACTTATTTTAATTGATGCGGTTTTCATTTATTTTATTTGTCATAATTTAAAACGTCAATTTTTTAATTTTTGGAATGGATTCAGCAGCTTACAATGAGGTCTGTAATTAAATTCAGTAGATAAGAAAAATATTGATTTATTCATTATTAATTAATTATAAAGTTATTATATATTTCACTTTCCATTATTTACTATCATTAACATTTGCATATTCTATATTGCTTTGACAGTTCAAATAATGCATAAAGTAATATAGAATTAATTATTTCCCAATATATATGTATATATTTTGATATTGTTTTATGAATTAATTATGGTTTGTAACCACTTTAATGTAATAATTTGTACAGATTACAAAATAGTCACATAATGACCACACAATGGCCACAGAACAGTCACAAAATTACCACACAATAGTCATAAAAAGTCGTAGAGCAGAAACATCTTTGATATTGTTTTATTAGTTTGGTTAGCTAAGTGATAACTATTATTAAAAAAAATAGATTATTTATGTAAGAAAATTATTTATTTTAATTATTCTTTACACTTTTGATTAAAAAACTTTTATTTTAAATTATAACCACAGTAATTATTTTTTTCTTATTACTAGTATTTTATTACTATTAAAATTGTTAATTAGATTCAGAAAATATTTATAATTTTTTTATTGCAAATTACAGTAAAAGTTCGTTTTCCAAAGGATCTGCGCTGTATTGTGGGTTAAGTGAATACGAATTTCTTAAATAAATTTTTGTATAATTTCGCCAAAGATAAAGAATTTATTCTAAAGGTCAAATAAACATTGATTCTAAAGGATTAATTTTATCGAATTCAAGAATATTTTCTTGAGCTTTTACTGTACAATGGAAATCTCATTAACGTCAAAAAATGATTAGAAAAATTATAGAAACGTTAAAGTGATTAATATTAAATGACGTCTTGACTTTTTTACGAAGGATTTTAATTTCAATCTTTAATGGAAAACACTTCAAAAAGTTTTCTTCAATGAAAAATATTTATTATTTTTCTAGTGACCTTATCCTTCCTTTTATATATTTCTATTTTTATTTAAGAAAATAATTATTTATTTAATAAATAAATATATAATTTATAAGCAACTTAGTTGGTTTGTTAAAAAAAAATCATGATAGTATTAAATTAATTATTAAGTTGTTTTTTAAACAATGGAATTAAATTTCACACTTTAGTTGCATTAATAATTAGGCCTTTAAATGAAAAACCTGTTAATAAATTTCTCTTTTTAGATATAAACAGAAGGATATTTTCAGGATTATTAAATAATTTTAAATAGAAATAACAGGAGAAACTATAAATAATGAAATTTTTTGGTATTCATACCGGTATATTGTATAAATCTTTTGGTTTATTTTGTTAATGTTGAATTACAAACTGTTTAAAGAAGTGAATTAATTTATCTATTAGAAATATAAATGTTAAAATTAGAAAGAAAATAAAAGTTTAGAAACTCAAAGTTTCCATGTAAAACAAAGTTATTAACATGAAGGATTTTAAAAGGAATATATTAAAATTTTCTTATTAAATTTTCCTATTAAATTTTCCCTTTTAGCTTATTTAGTTTATCGTTATTATTTTTCTTTCTACTTTTATAAACAAATGTTCTTTGTAGTATTTTGTTAAAGTTATATAGATACAAAAGAAAAGTTGTGGACGACTTTTGTTATCCGCTATAATAAAATAAATAGTCAAAGTGAATTAAATTTAACAAAACAAAACTAATAAAACTACAGAAGAAACAGTGGCAAACGTACAAAAAAGTAAATAAATTAAATAATTAAATTTAATTAGCATAAATTTACATAGAAAAAGTTTAGCAAAAAACATTAAAAATTTATTAAATTTGTATTCAGATTTTTTTTTTGCTGCTATCTTTGCGATAATAATAAATAAATAATTAGATATTAATCATTAATTTGCTAAATACTAATAATAACAAGTAGTAATAACACCAAAGTATAAATATTTATTTAATTTTATGAATAAATAATAAGTTTCTAACTAAAATTTAACTTTAATATTTATTTTAACAAAGAATATTTATCAAACAAACATTAAAGCTGAATTACCAAATAGTTTTCGATGGAAATTTCACACTTTCTATATATTCATTCTTTAACTTTTCAAATGTAAATTGGTTTTATTCACTATTTCACTTTAATATTTTATTGCTTCTAAAACAATTCTCTTTAAAATTTTACATATTTTATTAAAAAAACTTATAAAAGAAGATCTCTTGTCTTTTATTTTGTCGAAAACAGCATATACAAGCATAAAGCATCCTTATTTAATAATATTACATTTGGTTATAAACAATATTATACACTGTGCTAAGCAATTTATTTGAAATAGTGTCATTTATTTAAATTACCATTGTTCAACATTATTGCATCATGCTTTTATATTATTATTATTATTATGAATTTTATTGTATAAATAATATAAACATTTTTATTATTGTAGTTTTGTGTTGTTTAACTTTTATATTTATATATTTTAAAATGTAAATGTAACTTTTTTTATAGATAGATGTAGCATTTTCAAAGGCATTTTGACAGGCGTCCTTGAACTTGTACGTGATCTTGAACGTTATCCGTCGTAATGTGAGTAATACATATCTTTCTTATTGAATTGTAGTTAATAATTGTTTAATGTTTAATTACATAATTATTTTTTCTTTTCAAGTTGATTGGTGAGGTAACTATAGGAATAAATAAAAATCTGTAATCGGATTATTAGGATTTCACAAATCTGTGTGATGGAAATTTATTCATTGTAAGATGATCATAACCTGGACTAGTATTTACAGTGAATCATTGACAATTTTATTGATGATAATAGCTCTTTTAGCAGTATTTTACATTTAAATGATTACTCAAATTTTGCCTAAATGCAAGTTCTCATTTATTTCGCTATAAATGTTAAGGTAAAAGATTTTTCTTATTTTTTTCTTTTACAAAATGTTAAAAAGTAATTAAATTATTATTTAAAAAATATTTTTTGTTTGAATTTTATAAAATTTCGGTATTTTACAACTGGCTAGCGGAATGTATGGAATACTTTTAAGATTTATTCAGAATTTAAATTTCAATAGAAATTCATATTTTTTGTTTGATTATTTACAGATTTCTTGTTAATTCTTTTTTCTTATAATTGTATTTAGGATTTAACTCGTTAAAGATTTTACTAAATTTCATAAGAATGTTATTTTCAAAAAAAAAAAAATACTTTTAAATTATTTTAACATTGTTTTAAAAGAAAGTTTAAAGTTTTAATTTTAACATCAATATTTATTAAAATTTGATATTTATCAGAAAAGTATTTAAAATGATTTTCCATAGAAGTGAAATACTTTAAATTTTTATCAAAAATACTGCAAGTAGTTTAACATTGTTTCTTATACCGGAATGAAAATGTTTGTGCAAAATTTTTTAAAGCTTATAAAGTATGTTATATACTTTTATTTTATATTTTTAAGTTAAAAATGAGAAGCCTATTTGTGCTCACATTTCTTTGTCTGATGATTTTTCAATTTTATATTTTCTTTTCCATCAAATGATTTTCAATAAAAATATTTGATTTTTTTGTTATTTTTTTTACACTTCGTTAAACAATTATTGTTTGTTGATGAAATGTTCAAGTCGTTCAGTTCAAGTAGAAAGGTCATTAATGATATAAATTTAACATATTTTTTTTGAAAAGGATATGCTAAGAGTTTAAAAATTAAATAGATTTTCATTTATATGATGGTATATTAATGTATTTTACATGCCAAATCTGCTGAAAATAAAATAAAATAAGAATAGAAATCTGTAGTAAATTGCATATATTATACACAGATTACGCAATCAGAATTTTAAACATGCTTTAAGGATCTAAACAATTACATAACAAATATTTGACTTTTTTATATTGATTATTGAGTTGAAATATTACTGAAAACGTATTGGGAAAGTATACACTGATAAGCTCTATTAATGTTCTTTCAGAAGTTCTGGAACATTCTATTTAATTTTCGTTGTGATTCTCAAGAATTATATCAAATATTCAATTTATACATTTTTATAATTAATTATAAATTACGTTGATTTGATTGTTTTTAAAAATGAAATAATAATCTCTACATAAGCCGCATTATACTTAATTTAAATTATTTATTTGCTTATTAGTTGTTTGAACAAAACAAACAATTTAATAATAATAATTGTCTCAAATTTTATTTTATTTGTTTACTTATTTATTCACAATGGATAACAAAATATGAAAATAAATAAATGAAATTAGAAATTTGTAGTGAATAATTTTATTATTTTCAATCAATACAGATTATAAATTAAACAATTAATGTCGCCTGTTTGATATCTAAAGCATTGAGATACGTCGTTCGAAGAAATTTTTAGGGTTTTTATTGGTTAGTTATGTATAATTTACTACGATTCTTTGGAAACTTAGATTATTTAACGTGGAACTCTACTAGTAAGTCAAATTCTAAGAAGTAATTGTTATATTTAAGGCTTATATATTTATTTTCGATTCTAAGGAGTCTTCCCAAACCATTTATATTTTTAAAATTTCGAATAACGAAAATTATTATGAAAGCTTTTCAAACATTTTACAGTATTTTAATATATTTTAAGTCATGATTGTTGTGTGGCGTTTTGTTGAAATTCTTATATGAGTATTACTTGCACTGAATCAAAATTGATTAAAATTAGTAATTATAATAATGCAAAAATGAAATTTACGTTTATAAGATGATATTTACGTCAATATTTGGATAAAGTTTAAAATCGCCAAATTCGATCAAGATAATTAATTAATGATTAATAAATAGAATAAATAAATTATTGAAATATTTTTTAGTAAATTTGCTGTTGAAGAATTTTCCTTATATTTTTAAAAAAAGTTTAATAAATTTTATTAGATGCCTTCCTTCTAGAAATTTTTTATCAAGTACAAAAATTCTTCTTTCATTTTAATAAGCTTTAGTAGGTTTTCATCTAATAAAAAAAATAATAACAATTCCGCGAATACAAAATATAAATGCGAATAAAAAATATTTATTATTTATTTATATTTTATTTTTTTTTTGATGAAAATTTAATTTAAGAAATATGATAATATTTACTTAATGACATTTATCATTCAATGATAGAATGGGATTTCTTGTTTTTGTTCTATTTTTCTATGATTAAATTCTAAAATATGAATTAGATTATTTCGTATATTTATTAACAATTTTATTTGTTTATTTTATTTGAATTTTGATATCTAAATTATAGAAATGAAATATTTTCATTTAAGAAAATTATGCGAAGTAAAATTATTTATCTACTTAAACAATAATATGTTTATTATTTTTCAATTTTAATGTGCTACGAGATTAATTTTTATTTTTTTATTTAGCTATTAAAAGTTCCATTATGATTATACTAAATAATTTGTGTAATAATATTCTTTTAAAATTCTTTAGTGTATATTTCTTATGAACTTTTTCTTTTATGTGCAGAGAATATGCAAATGATGTGTGGGAAGATAATGAATAACAAAAAAAGGCAGACAAACTGTAAATTATTTTATTCAACAAAGTATTAATTTATGTTAACTGATGGTATTTTTCTTTTAGATATATATATATATTTTGATTTTCCATAATGAAAGCATACAAATGATTTTATTTTTCTTTTTATTGGCGATAAATTTTCGCCAAGATCTGTTAAGGTCATTATCTTTTGTGTTTGTCGCACGTAATTTATGAATTATTCAAAAATATTTTCACGTTTGCTATGGGTGGCAATAATGATAATTGTGCTTGGTGTGGTTTATTATAAAATTTAACTGTAAATGTAAAACGCGATATAATATTAAGTGGAAAAAATTCCAAATAGATTTTCTAAAACACTTTGCAGATTATTTTTAATTTTTCATAAACACTATTTTACAGTTTAATTAAGTGATTTTAATTTAACAAAGTTATGAATAAATAATTATCAATTAACAATTTGCCAAAAATTACTGTCAGCAGTATAATTGCCAATATATTTTAATTAATTTCACTTTGTTGTGTATGCGGTCTTTATGAGTACGATCAAAATGCATTTGATGATTAATATTACCATAGAATGTTCTAATTGTTCTTAAATTTATATGAAAAAAATTAATTGAAAAATATAAAAAGTTAATAAATTAATTATTGAAAATTAATAAGAACAAAAATTAATTGATTAAATGCTAATTGAATATTTAAATTGTAATTAAAATTTGTAAATTTGATAAAATTAATTAATTATATTTGTTTATTTTTATTATGAGTTTTGTATGTTTTATTTATTATACAATTTTATAGGCTTTTGTGTTTATTTATTATTTAATGGAAAAATTCATTTAATTGTTAAATCATACAATTATCAATAAAAAAATTAAAAACTCTGCTCTAACTTCCCTTGTCACAATGTTCAGTTTTTATTGAATTCTTATAAATAATCGTTTTTTTTAATTATTTAATTATTTAACATAATAAGCTACTAATAAATGCGATAATGATAATTTATGCTCAGAAAAAGTTTTATAATAATATTCCATGTTTAGAATACGAGAGATTGAATTCAGAAATTTTTCTCTACATTATCGTAATATTGTCGATCAAATAAAGAAATTTTTTTAAATACACAAAATTATTGAAGGATAAAAAAAAGGAAGTTTAAGTTTAATAAATTATATATAACAAGTTGTCGATACAAGTTGTTTCAATAATTGTTATTTAATTCATGGAAATAATTTTCTTAAAGATTTGTAATTGCTTAATGCTTATAGATAAACTGGATTAGTCTAAAATGTTGTAGGGCAATATAAATTGTAGATAATATAGTTAAGCTTCATTTTGATTGTTTTTTGATTGATTTTTCTTTAGATATTTTAATAAGTGACTTAAGTCAGATAAACGAAAGAAAGATTTATTAATAAGAATTTTTTCATTAATTTAAAGGTCTCTAAAAAAACACATTTTTTGGTTCTGCCAATTTATTATTTATCTTTATTTTTGGACATGAGATAAACAAATTTAAAAATTTAAAATGAGTGGTTAAGCCAAGCTAAAGTAGATTGATCAATAAATTAAGGTATTAAGGTAATTAAGGTAGAAATAACATTATTTTGTTGGTTCCAAGCCTAATCTTACATGGCATTACTTATGAGATTATTAAATGATTTTATTGTTTAATATTATTAAATTTGAAAATTTTAATATTGGCGTATATAAAGCATTTAGAAATCTCGGAAGCTTTCATTAAGCTGCAAGAAGAACAATTTAAGTGTAGTTAATCAATGGATAAAAGTTTAGCACAAATAAATAGCTTCACTGATACTATGCTAGATATTAATAATGAAATTATTTTACTTTCTAAAAGCTACATTCAGGTGTTTATAAAATGTTCACAAATCTATAAAGCTACTGAGAATTTAATTAAATTTTAAAATTTTTATCGGAGTAAAACTCTTTTATGAGATAAACATTTATTTATTTGTTTCTTTTTATTATTATTATTATTATTATTATTTGTCAAATTTAATAACTAAGTTTCGATTTGAACATGAAAACATTTTTTGCAAAGAATTTTTTATTTTGCGAAAACAAAGTTATGGGACTAAAATTGAAAATGTGTCATCATGTGTGAAAATTTTTCATGGAAAATATATTTCAATTTAGTTTTTTTTTTTTTTGGTGAATTTGCAGATGGTGTTTATGTGCTTTACGTGATTTTTTCTGTTTTAAATTCTTATAAAATCAACAAATAGGATGACATAAATGTGATATGTTCTTGTTCAGCAAATATGTAAAATCTTATTATTTGAAAAATTTCTTTGAAAGATTCAGAGATGTTTCATTATAAAACAATAAGAAATTTAGATATGATTAAATTTTTTATAAAATTATTACGTATTAGGCTGAATCTGTTTTGTAATAAAAATGATTTTGTATGCTTATACTTTTGTGCAAATCAATTTATTAATTCTTTAAATCTTTCGGTCTCTAACATACTTATATGCGACTATTTGAAAGAAATACAATTTCTATTAATTGGCAATTATTATTGATGTTGTATTTGTAACGTGTTTAAAGTATTTGCAAATATAATGGATAACAAGCACATAAAATGGTTATGTGATGGAAAACAAATCTTAAAATATGCATTATTGCGTTCACTCGATAAATGCATAAATAAAATTTATCTCTCTTTATAGATTATATCATATTCAATAAGATTATAAGAGCATTTATTCGTCACTTTATTATATATACACAGTAGTATCGAATGGAAATTTTTACCCTTGATGATATATGTTAATGTCAGAAACATTATTTAGAATGTTTATAAAGATTTCTAAAATGTGGTGACACATTAAAAAATACTTAAATACACTGGCGGTCAGTGATGTTGTCATAAAAGCTTCTAAATATCAAAACAACAGACACATGCCATACTAAGAAAAGAAAAAATACTATTAAAGCTGAACAATTTTTAATGTCTTTAATTTATTTATGGAACCCATGTTGACTCATTTTATTGTGACGAAATAAGTAGCAACAAGTAGGCAGATTGACATTGAAATAAAAAGAAATAAGGAAAGTGATATCAGAATCATTGTAAATAGATATTAATCAATTATGTATATATTTTATAGTATTAAGTGTTCTTTCTATGACATGATATCTAAATTTCATTGTCACCAAATATAAAATAGAATAAAGAATCTTAAAGAAAATAATAAATTCAACCTCAAAAATAAATGTTAATGACATTTATTTTAATTATTAGCTAGAACAATTAAATTAATAAAAAATAAATAAGAATTTTAGTAAGTCTAGACATATTATTGATTGATTCTCTTTAAAAAATGTCTAATCTTAAGGATTATATCTTACATTCAAACAAATTTATATAAATAATGATAATATATTAGTACAAAATTGCAACAATTTACATATTTTAATTAATTTTCTTATGCTATTAAACAGATTATAGCTTAAGCATAAAATTAAAATTAAATAATTATTCAATTAAATACAGCTTTATATAGAAAATACATATTCAATGCATATGATAATTTTCAATTTAATAATTAATTATTAATATTGTATTTATGCATTTTAATTTAATTTAAAAAAATAATCACACAAATTTCAATATAATTGATTTCTCTTTCGATAATCTATGATTGATTATTTATAAAATGTATATTAATAAGCTTAAATGCTATTTAAATATATTTATGCTAAAGCTTTGGCAAAATGCAAAATATATTTTATATAATACTATTTAAATGGGCATTTTTATGTTTCTATGAAAAAGGAATAAAAAGCAATTAAAGAATAACATTTTCCACTAAATACTAGTTAAATACAAACAGTTTAAGGCTTTTTTTTTAATCATATTGTTTTCTATCAACTTTTTTGTTAGTTTTTTCGTAAAAAGTGTCTGTTCTAGTCGAGTTCAAGTCAATGTTTGAAATTCTCTATATCTTCTACAATGATAATATTATGTCGAATTTATTATTTATTTTTAGTGTTTAAACTTTAATTAAAGTCTGTAGAAATATAAGTATTTTTCCTTGATTAATTTTGTTTATCATATACATTAATTATATTTTATTGCTAAAGGATTAATCACTTTGCTTTACATAATACCAGGCGTCTCCACTGCATTTGAAAAATTCACAAATATGTAATCTATTTATCATAGATTTTCGTACAATAATGAATATAAAAAATAAAATCATATCAATAATTAACAATAAAAATAAAAATAAGCATTTATTGACTAATAAAAAGGTTACGTAATTTTCTATATTTATGTGTACTTAGTATATATAACTGGTGATTTAGTTTCATATAGACAAAATATTTAAATTAAATTTTATTTGCACAAAATAATTACTTAAATACAAATACAACATTTACAAAATATAAAAATATATATTTATAATGATACGGAAATACACATTAAGCACATTTACCAAAATATTATTAAAAATAATTATAAATTGTGCTTTTATTTATGCTTAATTTAATATTTCACTTTTTTTGTTTTCTAATTTGGTATTCTAAAATTTAATAAATTTCTATTTTTTACTTAAAATACTACTAAAAATCTATTTATTGTAGTAAGTAGAGCTTATCTATTTAATTTAGTAAAATTTAGAGGGATATAAATTTAAATTATATAACAGCATCGACAGTAAAGAACTTAATTGCATAAAAAATAGGTTTAAATTTGGCTAAATTAATGGATTAGCGTTCAATGTCAATTAATATAAACAGACTGAATATCTGAATAAAGACAAATAACTTATTATTTGAAATAATTTAGCAACACATTTACTTAATTACCGGCTATTTCAAAATACCAGGCTATATATTATTATGTAGTAAAAGCATTATTTATCACAATAAATATAATTTTCTTTACATTAAAATTTCTTCAACACATTTTTTATTCTTTATCACTAAATTATAATATTTATTTTAAAATAATGTTTTTCTACTTTTATATGATTTAATAAAGTAACCAAAATATATTATATTTATTATTTTTATTTTTAGTAATGAAAATTATATAAAACAGCGGGAAATTATTTATAAATAAAAACAAATAAGCTATTAAATAACAAGTCATGTAGTCATAAAAATTTTTCTTTTTATTTGTATTCTTAATAAAAACAAATGGTTTTTTTAATATAAGACATTTAGGCATACATATATTATAAGATAAAATTCCCTTGACTATTATGTATTACATTTGTATTGATAAAGTAATAAATCGATGAAAAGTTTAAAAAGCACAAAAATAATAATAATTTTGTCAATTTCTTGGTATTTTAATAATTCATTAATTTTTTTTCAACATTTTCTGTAAAGAAATCAATTTTTATTTAAAATTATTCTCGAAAAATATTTTATTAAATTTTAATAGGTAATTTCGATCTAAACACTTTGTGAATTTGTTGGTTTAATTACCTTTCGTGTTGTTGTTTAAGAAAAAAACGTGTTTATAATTTTAAAATGGTCATTCTAAGTTTTAAAAACCAAGATAAAAGGAAATAGAGATTAAAGACTGAACAGCGTGTACAATATAAAAGTTTTTATTAATCGGAAGCTTGTAAGTTTATTTCTGTATAATAAAGACGTATTTGTGAACTATTTTGCTTATGATTTATGCTTGTTTTAAAAGATTTTATGCAACTTAATTTTCTATATATAAATATTTTACCAAATGTTTAATATTGTTCAAATATTATAGATTGTTTTCGACTAGTGTTAGCTATTTTATTATACCTAGTTAACAATTGATATAACAGCAATAAAAATTGATAAGTTATGTAATGTTTACTAAAATAAATACAAACATTATAAGCAATATAAATTGTAAACAGTAAATACTAATGCATAAAAGTTTTGCAAACAATTTTTTATATATTTTTAAATAAACATAAAAAAGCTCTGTGTTTATTTCGTTTTTATTTTAAAATAGAAATTTTGTTTGTTAATGTTTAGCTTTTTTTCTGTAGAAATAAAATATAGACTTAAAAAATTATAAAATGTAATATTGAACAATTGTGGGCTCAATGTAATGATTCAATAAGCTGATATGCGTGGTACTTGTTGAAAAATAAAAAATATTAAAAAGAAAAACAATTTTTTATTTATGTTCGATAAATGTAAGAAAAAAAAACTGACATTGATGTAAAAAAAATGTAGGTTTGTTTTGCTTTAAAATAAAATAAAACAAATAAAGTTACAATTTCGATTTAATAATGATTGATTACTACGATATTGAAGCTTATTGATATTCAAAATGACGATACAAATATAAATTATGTATTTTTGTTTACAGTAATATTGCTCTGCCAATATTAATGTTTTCTTTAAGAATTTTAATTCAGTTTCCTAATGCAGCCTTTATAACAAGCTTTTAAATTATCATAATATTTTCACATTCTGCTCAATAAGTATGTTTAATTAATTCTTTTACTAAAAATAATATAATTTTACGTTGAATTAATTAAAAATTAAATTTTATATATATACATTATAGCCAATTTTACTCGGTTTTTCATTCTATAATCAGTTGTATTACATTAAAATGCGGTCAATTTTGTATCAATTAAAATTTTTATTTAACTTCTACACGTGTGTTGGTGAAATTATTATTTTTTTTTGAAGATGAATTAATTTCTACCCTTAATAAAAAAAGAAACAAACTTGCCAATGGCAATGGAAGTTAAATTCTTTTTTATTATTACTGTTAAACTGAGCTTGTTTTTCTGGTGCTTTTTTTTGCAAAATAAATGTTTACTTATTGTTTCATTTTAATTAATTAATTGTTGGATACATTTAAACATTGAAATAATAATTTAGCAGATTCATATTAATATAAGCCTATTATTTTCATATCTATTAAGCTTACGAATCATAAATTTACTTTTTAAATTCAATATTCTGTTCATTTTATTATGCTTTATTTGTCACGTAACGAATCTTTAGACTAAGATGGTATAAAATTCTTAAAAATTTGCGTTTTTTAACTTTTTTTGTATGATATAAGATTACAGTAGATCCAGTTTGAGTATTAAATAACAAATAAGCATCCTTAAAAAACGATAATCAATAATATTTATGAAAAGTTTTAAAGAAGCATTGCTCCTTAAAGTACTTTTAAATATAATTTTGCTTATAAAATCAATTAAGAATTAAATTATCTTTTTATTCATATATTTGTGCTTGAGAATAGTATGGATTTTCATGTTTGTCATGATGGGAATGTGACTTTGTTTAGTCATTTTGTATCTAATCGATGTGGTAAAACCTTTTTGTATGAATTCACTAGTTATGTTTTATTTTATTTTTAATATTTATAGATTGTTGAAAGCTAACCCTTAGAGTATTTTCTCTAAGTTATATCGTTTGAGTGGTTTATTCATAGCTCAGTAAAAGTATTCAAAACTATTTAACCATTAAATTTTTTAGAAAATAAATCAAAAGAATAAGCACAAATGTGTGTAGGTGGATTATTCTATCCTTATTATTAATATTTTTTTTGATATAATAGCTTTTGATTTGATTTAATAGGTAGACGAAGAAAACTAGGAAAAAATCAAAGTATAATCATTTTTCTTTAAAACCAACCTATAAGCTTATTATCTTATAATGACGTTGGTCTATGGATGTTTTATTTTTGTTTTCTTCAAATATTGTTTCCACTTAATTATTTTCTTTGATTTTTCCATGATCTATGTTGGAAAATATATAAAATATGATATAATAAGAAAATTTAATGAATAAAGTTTTTTGTTCAAAAATAAATAACAGAGTGATTAAGTTAGTCATAAAAATACATATGAGCTAGAAGACATACATCTTATCCTTGTAGTATATAAATTAATGTTAATAAATATATTTTTTTAAATTACAAGTTATAATTTATATAATAAATATAATACTGTTTGTTTTACCTGCTAAGGATAATTTATTTTTATTGCCGTATATTGATTGTGCTACTTTGACGGCACATGTTTTCGTTTGATTACTTTGTTTTCAACTAAACTACATATAAATCGCCTTTTATCTTTTTTGGTATTATTTATTGTGGATAGAAAAAGGTAATACCTTATTATTATTGATAAAAAGGTACAAAAATGAATATCAAAGATACGATAAAAGGTCTCGTGTTACAAAATTTATGCTAGATGAACAGATAGATCAATGCAATTTAAAAAAAAATTGACAACGTTGAGACCTAATGTCAACAAGGTGTTTAAATGTCTAGAGAAAGTATTTTAATTAATTTTTTAAAGTTTTTTTTTGTCTTATTTTTATAAACAAGCTATTTTATGAGATTATGTTGTGGGCATTTGTTCTGAATTGCTGAATTAATAAAAAAGGATTACTTATTTATAATTAAAGAGCATAATTGATATATCTTGTCTCCTTTAGCTTCGATACTTCAGCAACATTTAGCTTACTCTACTATAAATAAATGATTGACATTGATTGTTTATATTGATCAGAGCAAGCTTTTAATATAAATAATCAATTAAGCAAATATTTCTGAAGAATAATATAAAGAACATTTAATTCGTGGGCGTTTGTTAGCATCATTTTCTTTTTGCATTTGATCAATGATACAAAAAAACTAAATATTTCACCGAACAAATTTATCGAACGACAAAGTGATTTTTTTGTCTGAAGTCCATAAATTTATTTAAATATTATAATAATAAATTTATTGCATAGTTTTTGCATTAAAACTCATTCTATATTGATTTAATAATTATAGAATATAATTTAATTTTAAAATAAATAATTTAATATTTATTTTAAATTAAAAAATCGATAATATTTATTATATTTATATTTTTAATTTAAAATGCGATGGAGATAACCAAAATCAACAGCAAGCATGTGGTTAAACGAAAACAATGACAATAATATAATTGCATATTTTTGCATTTAATCGATTGATACAGACAGTGCGTAGTTGGGATTTTATTTATTTAATTTAAATGTTTTTCGATATTTCTATATATTTCTTTTATTAAATATATTCTACAATTTAAAATAATTGAAATAAAAATGCATTGTCTAATGGAATTTAATTAATTTTTTACAATTTTTATCAATTATATAACTGGTGAAAACAATAATGATGATGATACTCGAGAGTATTAATATATTTTAATTATTTTTAATAAATTTTAAAAATTTCTATTGATTACAAAATTGAAAAGTTTCTATTTTAATGATTTTTTGAACGAGATAAAGTTAATTTTCCACAAAAGAATATGAAAAATGAAATGTTTCAATGGAATATGTATGACTTTACATAATAATACATTTGCATTTCTTTTCCAAGTATGCAGCATTCTTTATTAAATTTAATTAAATAATAAAAATATAGTTTAATTTTATATTTACTTTAATTTTATCTAAATTTAAAATTAGTAATGAATTGAAGCAGTTTCCATTTCCATCTTATATACTTTTAAATATATTTATTTTCTTTATTGTTGAATTGACTATCAATTTAATTTAAAATTCGTCTTCTATTAAATAAAATTAAGAAAATATGAATCAAATAAATATACAAAAGAAAAATTAAGTGTTGTATTGTGTTTAGCAAGCAGCGGCTAAACTTTAATTGAAATTTTGTCTGTTTTTCTTCTTTTTTTTTTGTTATTTTTAATCACACTTAAATAAATTTCATTTGATTTTCCTTTTAAAATAAAACTAAAATGTGTTAATGTTTAAATAAAAGCATTTACAAAAAAAGACAAAATAAAACGAATTTTGTGAATAATTCAAGATGTTAATGAATAAATTATGTTGAGAAACACCTTTATTAATCATTTTGTTAATTTTACTTGACAGCACAACTCACTTGAGTGTTGAATGATTATAATTTATTATGCGGGGGATGCTTAGGATTTCTTTCGTTATGTTAAATGTTTGTTTACTTATTTTCTTTGTTTCGAAAAATAAATAAACTTTAATGAAAAATCTGAAATTTTATTAATAAAAATTTATTTGTTTTTTTTTTTTTTTAAATAAAATATATTTGATAGGAAAATTTTTTGATGATTATTATTTATTTGAAAAGTTTCTTTTTTTTTTAGTTTTTAATTTAAAAAGACTGTAATGATATCGTGATTTTGTGCCCTGATATAAGTTTTTATTTTTGTTTTGACACAGAAAGCACATTATTAAAAGCTAAATGTAGCATAAAACCTTCAATTATGGTACGAATAAAATTTAGCCTTACCTCACATGAGCGTACAAGTTTATTACAAGCTTACGTAATTATACTTTTTATTAGATGTACTCATTGTACCTTTATTGTAAAAGCTACAGAAATTTGTGGGTAAAACCCTTAATAATTATAAATAAGTAGTTGGCACATAATGTACGTTATGAGGTGAACTTTTTTTTTAAAAACAGTATTTAGCAAAATAAATTGTTAAAAATAGAAATATTACTATTTACTTTTGGATTTCCTTTTAAAAATATAAAAATGTATGTTGTTGACAGAATAATGATAGAAATAAATTAAATCATTTAATTGAATTGTTGGTAACAAATAAAGAAGCAATAATAATTTCTTAAGCTTAGTCAGAGCTTTTTTTATTCATTCAATACAGTCGTAGGCTCCCTTTTAATTATTATTACAAGGTTTTTTTATAACAATATACCAAAATAGATTTTCATTCATAAATAAATACGATATAAAATCAACACTGTTTTGGGCTGCTGAAAAATCATTCATATTTTTGAATTCATTCAATATTTTTTTTTTATAGAATTATAAAGAAAAATAAACATTTTTTATATTTTTACCGAGCTTTAATTTTTAAGGTCAAGATCATCATTTCATTTGCGTAAGAGTAACAAATTGAAATAAATTTTTATTTGCCAAAATGTTGTTTCTTTATGAGGTTATTTACCTTAAAACGAACACACTTTTTAAGGATAACATAAATGTCTTGCATATTTCTGCGAACAATGATAATAAGAGCAATAAGAATTCAAAGAAATAATAAATGTTATATGTCAATAGGAAGTTTTACTTGAATTACATTAACAAAACCTTTTATTATTTACTTTTATTATTACTTTTTGCTTTGTTCTTTCTTCTTAATGTTTTTTCTTTTGCTAAATAATGACAGTTCAAACATTCAAATGTTCTTCTATGGTATTTTGTAAACAAAATGAATTTATTCTTACAATTTTGTTTTCCTTTTTCTATATAATCAAAGCATAAATCATATTGTTAACATTTCTCAGAAACAATTTTATAAAGTTACATTTATTGTTAAATCAGAAAAACAAGTAAAAAGTTCTTTTTTCTTAGAATAAATAAAATCCTACTGAAATTTTATTATTTTTTTTTATTAAAATATTAAATCCAATTTGGCTACATTCATGTGTTTCTACAAATGTTGTTTACTCTGTTATCACCTGTAAATAAATTAATAGCTTATATGCTTATAAACTTTTCAATTCTTATCGTAACCCAAACTGTCCCGATCAAACGAAATATTGTCCTGAAAAAGCGAGGTAAATTTATGTTATTTCCTTGGTTTTATTTCCGTTCTTTAGGTTTTGTCCCAATAAAGCTGGTGTCTAGATTAACCGGTGTCCCGATTAAGCGAAATCTACTGTATATATTTTTGTTATTAGTTTTTTCTTGAACATACTTTCATGTAACATGTGCTGTTAATTTTTATAGTTTTATTGGTGCTAGTTATTTATTCTGAAAAATATTAATAATATTAGTATATTACGGAAAATTACACTTTGATAACAGGTGCAAAATATTACTTGTCTATATATATATATATATATGTTAATTGCTCTTTTTTAGTTCTAGCTTTTTAAAACGTTATCTATGGTAGTTTTTCATAGAAAATTAACTTTATAATATATATGGAGAATTACACACATAATTCTAGGTATTTCTTCATGATATTAATCTTATTTTGAACATTCCTTTTAGTTTTTCTGTCTGAAATAATATCATTTTTGTGATCTTTGACCATCTACTGTCATGATTCTGTAAAAGTACATACTTATATATTTGCTCAGGGCTTTTAAATACAAAATAGAATAATCCTGGGGTTTTTTAAATAATTATATTTATAAAAAACACAAAATATTAATTAAGTTAAAAATGACACGATTAGATAAATAAATGCATTTAAAACGTTGCAAGTGTCTTTATTATGATGTCGAAGATGTTGAAAAATCATAATGAAAAAGTTTCTATAAGTCTTTAAGTAAGAAAGTAGCAGAAAATATAATCGTTTAGTAAAGTGTTATTTAATTCAAACACTTGTAGCTTGAATAATTATTTATTTTTTTCATTCTTGCATATTTAATTAATATTCTTCGTTAAGAATTTTGCTATTTTTTAAACGTTTCTCTAATAAAAAAGATTTTTTTTTAAAATTAAAATTTGTTCTCTGGAGTGTTAAATGAATTTAAAAAAAAAAAACCCGGATGGCTCAGCATTAAATATAATAACATAGAAACTAATTTCTTTTTTAATAAAATAAGCAACAAACAACCCTTTTTTTTATAAACAAGCTTATACCTTTAATTAAATTTAATTTTTTAAAAGCTTTTGATAGTGACGTATAATTTAATGTCTAAAAACAACCTATAGTATATACTAGTAACTAGTAAACCACAAGAATTTGTTGATAAATTGTTTATAAATTTCATTAAAAAAAAAAATATAATAAATGAAATACTTACAACATAGCATAACATTCTAAAGCCAAATTAATTTGGTACGAAAATAACACCAAATAAAAAAGAGTAAAGTTTGAGTTGCCCTACCGAAAAAACACTCAAAAGTGTACCATTTTTTTGTTTTAATTAAATAAAAAAATTACTGAAAACATACGATAAAGGTAAAAACAAGTACAAAAAAAAGTTATAATGCAAATTAAAAAATATATTTTCGCTTAAAATACGCCAAATAACCATATTAATGGTATCGTAAAATCTTTTGTATATGATAAAAATTTAAATTGGCTTTTTTTCTGTGAAATAAATTTTTTGCTCATTTTTTAAAATAACATTATGCGATGGTGTACGATAATGACCAAGGTATATTCTCTTGTTACCATTATTACCTTGTTAAATAAAGGGAAAAAAAAACTAATTAAAATACTTAGCACTTTTAATATAAATGGCTAAATATTTAACTAAGATTTAATTAGTATATACGTGCTTTTAAAGTTCTGCTGTTTGTTTTTGCTTTGTTTTAATTTATTTAAAGTAGTTAACCCTGTTTATGGGGTACTTTTGCTTTTTAAATCGATAGATCTAAGCATATCATTTACAAATTAAACATGTTGTATTTTTTTTTGTAATCAAATTTCTTGCATCTATTGGTAGACGCTGCATTGATTTCTGTATTTTATAAAATTCTGCGAAAATAAAAATACAATCAACAGATGTAATTCAGGATTTAAACCTGATTAATTACCTTATTTTTTGTTGTTAGGCAATTCAATTATTATTCGTATTACATTTAAATAATTATTATTAAATTTCTAAAATATCAATTATTAATAATTAAAATTATTTTCCTAATAAAAATTCTTATTTAAAATGTTTTCTGCTGAATGGTGTTTAAGATTTTATTTTATTTAAATTTGTATTTTTTATTGGAATTAATTTTTGTACGTTTTCTTGTAAAAATATCGTTCTTAATCTCGAGAAACAAATAAAAAATTGTTTTCTTCCCTCGGTTATTTCTTACAATTAATTCGTTTTTCTTTTAAATAAGATAAGTTACTTGAGAAAATTTCATTCACGACGAGATGTTCTTTGATAAACGTAAAAAATCGTAAATAGGTAAAATAGAAGACTAATTTCTTGCCAGTTTATTTAAACTTTTGTGAAATACTGTTCAATGGGAAGAAATTTTATCCAATTTCTCATTTCATTGTTATTTCAGCTTACGATAGGTGAATTTGTTTTTTGGGCTGTTTTTTTTTTGAGTAAACGAAAGATATTTATATATTCATGACACGAAAACATCTGCTTTTTATTTTGTTCCCGATATAATAATAATTTTATTTAGCTGCTCAACAATGGAATTAATTGAGAACGATTATTTATCCAAATGAAGTTACGAAATGTTTTTTAATTTGCATTTTTATTTTCAATCTTTTTATACAAAGAAACCAATTTTCCAAATGATAGAACTAAATTTGTAATAATACAAATTTTTCATTTAATCATTTTTATTAATAAAAAAATAAATGTTTACCTAGCAGAGAATACAAATGTATTTTTTATTCAACAAAATTTGTGAAGTGTAAATACTTCACGTGCACGAAACGTAATCCGTAATGTTATTTAAAAAACATAAATTATGTATATATATGTAAGCACAATAATTTGAAATTTACAAATTTTAATCATTAACGATATATAAAAATAGAATTAGAATTTAGTTCAGTTTTTATAAATAAATTATATTTCCATCTGATGGGAAATGCTTACCTTTTCTCAATCAACATTTTAGATATCTTTATTTTTTTTGTTTAATTTAAACTTTTATTCATTTAAAACGGATATTTTATTTTTAAAATTATCTATTTTGAGACAATTTTTCGCCTAAAGAACGTTGATATAATTTTCATTAACATTATAACTGAGGCTTTAAAATTTGCCTCAAAAAAGGGTTGTTACTGCTGTTCGTAATAACAAGTAAAAAATTTAAAGAAATATTTAAAATTTGATATTATTTTTTTTACGATTTTCTAGGGACACATTTCACTGTTATTTTTATGAAAATATTTAAAAATAAACAAGAAAATCTTATTAATAATTTGTTAATTTTATGACAATTAGATTGTTATTTTGGTTCAACTTTTGGTTATTTTAGCTTGTAGGGTTTTATGATTAATTTTAGTGGCCGGAATATAGAAATTTGCTTTGAAAAGTATTTTAATAATGCATGGAATTTTTAATTTAATATTTTAAAATCTCTGTAGCAATAATAATAATAATAATAATAATAATAATAATAATAATAATAATAATAATAATAACAATAAAGTTCTCAAGATCCTTGACCATTATGTTAATTAAATGTAATTTATTTTGGATTATTTTTAGAGTAAAAAAATAACATAATAAATATGATTTTATTTTAATGCTTTTATTGATAAAATACATTAATTTATCCATTTTTACATTAGCTGAATTATAATATTTTTATAGTTTCAAATATAAATTAATCATATAAAATAGTTTGATGTATATGTTGATTATAGTAATTGTCTTTGTCACTACAGATCCTCTAGTCTATTTTTGCACGGAGATAGAGCAATTTATTAAATTGGTTTTCCATTAAATAAATTAATAAAGTTTTTGTCATTATATAAATTTTCACTATCACAGATATAAAACTATCTTCACTTGCACTATATTGAAGTCTATTTATGATAACAAACAAAAAACTGTGAGTTATTAAAATTTGACATGTTTCACCTTCAGCTTCATAAAAAAACCATCGCATCACTGCTGCTTCGCAAAATTATTCAACTTCAAACATCAAAATGCAAAAAATAAAAATACTTTAAAGTAAAACCAATTTTTCTGCTGCTTAACCATATAATAAAAAACATTTTATAATGATTGATGGCAATAAAGTTTCTGCCGCTGAAAAAGAAAGATATAATTTTAATAACAAAAGAAAAAAAGAAATGCATTAATATATATGTAAAGGATAGGATAAAGCGTGTAAACGTTACTGCAATCTATATTATGGATGATAGAAATAAATTGTTTTTTTAAATTACAATAGTTAGTTTATTCATATAAAAATTTCTATAATGGTTGTTTATTTATTAATATTTAATACATTTTTACATTTATAATGATAAAAGAAAAACACAAAGACTTTCTATTGAGGTTAGAATCTGGATAGATGAAAGTATGCTTCCGTTTGTCAAATTCCTTTAAAATGTAAAACATAAACATACAAGTATGAATAATGGAATGTTTTGTACAGTTTAGTTATGTATATAGTATAAAGATCAATGATTGTAAAAATCGTTGTTAAACATGAAAGTATTATTATGATTAAAGGAAAAATAAAATAAAATTTATGTTTAACGGATATTGTTATTATATGTTTGACGTCACGTTTTGGCTTGTCATACATAACAAAAAAAGAAAAAACAAGATATGATTGACTACTTTTTGCAAAAAATATCGTTTCACTTGTTGTGCCTTACAACTTTCCAATTATTAAATGGTTTCAATCAAAAATATTTATTTTTTAACATTTTGTAGCTAAAATATTTTTATGCTTAGCAAATATTTCTTTATAAATGAAATATAAATGAAAGAATCGATAAATAAAATTATTTTTTAGTTTGTTTACTTGATGTAAATGTCTAATAAAGTAAAAATGTTAAAGGAATTTAGTTCTTTATTTATAATATTATAATAAAAATTTAAATTGTATTTATTTGTATGCTGAAAAAAGTACTCATTTTATTTTGTAAGATTTAATTTTATTATTAAAAAAAGTCTAATAATAATAAAAATAAGGTAAATCGTTTTTTAAGCCGTTGTAAAATTATTTTCAGTATTTTTAAGGTTAGATAGGCCAATAAACTTGTGAATTTTATTTATACTGAAATTGTTTTTCTTTATTTATCTCGTCTAACAAGATGAAATTAAATCTCTGGAGTAATTTACAAATTTATGATAATGATAAAAGTTAAAATAAAAATATATATAAATTACCTGTGGCACAATGCGTTAATAAGAGCTTTTACTAGTATTTTTTTATCTTGTATATCTGCAGGTGATACACATTATGGCTTACAGCATACCTTAGGATCCATACACATGCGAGTACATTAAAGTTTATATATAGAGAGAATATTTTCGTATATGGTATATAAATGGTTATATGTTAGCCCACCTGCAATTATTAGCAACGTTAAAGAATTTACAAATTTACATTATTTTAAAACGTCTTAATGTGAATTGCTTTTGCAGAGTTTTATTAAATGGAAAACAACGTCTTGTCTTTTTAATTAGTATAAAGTTTGGACTTTATATTGAGGCATAACATTTTCAATTAGCATAAAGTTTACTGCAAAATTTTACAAAGCTAAACAAATAAAAGCATAATTATGTATGTTAAAATGTTAATGTAATTCAAAATATTTTTATTAATTATTATTATAATAAAAATAATTATTATTATAAATTAAATATATTAATAGGCAGGATAATCATCTTCTTTTATTCATTTCTATAGCGGTATTAAAACGTGACAATATAAAAATTTCGTTTAATAACATATTTTTATCGCTAATATCATTTCTTTTATAAATTATTATAGTTACTGCTCTATCTTTCATCCAGAATAAAAGCAATTTTTTCATTTACATATGTTGTATGAATTCAATCGTTAATATTTTTATTTATCGTAAAATTATAAAATTATGCTTTAAGGACGTGTAGTGTTTATTCGCATTTTAATTTCTCTATGTTTATAGTTTACGTATTTTGGGTATTTTCGTGTTAATGTTGATATGCCACTTTGTTTTTAATTCATTTATTAATTTTTATTTAAAAAAACTTGCATACAATTATAAAAATTTAAATAAAATTAATAAATAAGTGATAAAACAAAGAAGCTTTTGAGGATTATAATTGAGGCTTTGCATTGAGCATTAATTGGAGTTGGTACTGTAGCAAGTAGATTTTACAAAATTATTATTGCAATTTTATTTTATAAGAATAATTAATCGATTTATTTGGGTTCAATAGTTTCTTGAGAAGAAAAATTAATAAAAGTCTTAAATGAAAGTATAAAATACGAAAAACTTTTTCCTAGTAACAATGTAGATAATTACTTTGTTATTTTTAAATCAACTTTATATATGTTTATGTTTATTAAAAATGGAATTTTTGTAGATGTTTTTTTCATTTCATTTTACCTTAAAAAATAGAATAATAATAAACATCGTATTATATGTTTGTACGTGCCTTTCCAGAATAATAAAGAAAATAAACAAAGTTATTTATTTTTAAACATAAAATCAGTTATGCTACAAGCTTCTGGCAATATAAATATAAAAACTCTCAACAAATAAGCCAAATTAGATATGATTAACCTGACCCTCGGTATATGACCGTAGTGTCGTTGACAGCGAAAATGTTTTAACATTTTTTTATTTTCATCAACAGCAAAGTACATATGTGATGCAATAAACAGCAAAATAACGTTAGAATTTGTATAACTTATTTTTTTTTAAATTAATTTAATCAAAATTTAATTAACTTTTAAAGTTTACTGATAAAGAATTAATATGAAAAAAAAATCAACAATAAACATTTCATATACTATAAAGTCTTATTGATTGATTCTTTATATATCAGCATTTATCTAGATAAAGCAATTTTCTATCAGAATTGTATAGAGAAACAAATAATAGAAAATAAGCTTTTATAAAGATATATTTTCACCATAGAAGTGTTTAATCTCAATTCTATTCAACAACTTTCATACAGATTTTACATTGTTAATTGTTTACTTATTTAATTAAATAAATAAAATTGAAATTGAAATTTAAACTACGTGATATTTTCTTATTTAAGTTCTGCTTTGTATTGTTATAATTAAATCAACATTAAATCAATGGAATAAATCGAACGTTAAAGTTTATATTTATTAAACCTAGAATGATATTGTTTATTTTTTAACACTTAATTAGTTTTAAATAAAAAAAAAATCGTTATTGTATTAGAAAAATATATTAATTGAAGAATGTATTATATATATATTGTGTGAATTTTATCATTTTGCGATGAACAAACATGAATAAAATGTTAGAAAAATGCGTCAACAACATAAAACACTTTAAGATGCTCCATATATTTATATTAATTTAATAAAAAATATTGAATTGTAACTGGATAAAGTAACTTTAACAAATAATTTTGATGTGCGGGTGGTTAATCAAATATTTCGTTGTTTTTTTTTATCTGATAAAAAATATATTAAATTTATTTACACAAATTATTTTTATTACTTTAAAGAAAAAAATATATTTCACGTCGAAGCAATATATAATAAATTCACTTTAAATGAACTTTAGCTTATTTCTTTATTACTCTTTTATTAAAATTATTTTTGTATTTGTTGAATAAATAATTGTTTTGTGAAAAAATAGTGACAAAATATAATTTAATATAAAAGAAAATAAAATAAAATACTGTTGAAGCACTTGTAATAAGAAGAGATTTTGAAATGTTTTGTATTACCTAGAGCTGATATAACTGACACTTTGTGATCAGTAACATTATTCTGATTTAAATTAGAACAACGATTACACAAATGATAACTAGATTTGAATAGAATTTCCATAACTGTAACTAAATATAAATTTCTCAGTACAAATTGACACTTTATTTTATTCACTTAATTTGTTGAATATCCTCAATACAAATTTCTTATTATCTATTTTTACAAAAACATTTATTCATACTGAATTCGTAAAATAAATTTTCAATAAAACTTTTATTTTTTTGTAAATTTTTTTTATGCAAAATTTAGAGAAAAACTTATTAAATAAAATTTTATACCGAACAGTAATAATAATTCAATTATTATTTATTTATTTTTATTCGCACTATTTTAGTTTTTTATAAATAAAAAAAAAAATCTTTATTCATATTAAATAAATAATTCAATGTACTATCCACCACCTGATTGTACTCCAAAAGTACAGGAAAAACTGAGATGGAGAATTTATTTTAAAAGTTTTCACTTGTGGCTAAAATATGCCGCCAAAATGTCGCGATAAATGGGGGTTGACCATGAGATGATTTTAAGAAATTACCCAAAGAACAAAAATAAATACTTTTTTTTCTGAGTATTTGGCATCTCTTCTGTTTATCACTCTCTTTTCAAGAAGTTGCGCATAGGGTAATTTTTAATTCTCCTTTTCATGAGTAAAAAGCTTTTGAGCATTCACAATCAACAAGTATATGGAGGGTAAAATTGATTTTTAAAAGCTTTCCGGTAAAGAAAAGGTTTATTGACTAAATTTTCACCAGATATTATAAATAATAATATAAATAATAAATAAAATCATATTTAGTTACTGAAAAGCGAAACACAACTGAGTAAAATACTTTCTTAAGGCAAATGGAAAAAAGAAAAAGCTTTGAATTAATTACAAGAAATTATAAAATAAATTTGTTCGAATTTATTTATTTCTCACATTTATAAAGGGCATATTTGTAGCTAAACTTTACATTCAATTTTGTGTGTACAAAAATTTTGCAAAATAATTTTATCGACACCCACTGTTATGTATGAATAGCAGTTGTGCTTTTTTCAAACAACAACATTTTAAGAACAATTTATACAAATAATAAAGAATAAGAATATTTCACCGATGTTAGAAAATTATTTAATTTTCTGTGTTCTTGTAAGAATTATTTAAAACTTATTCACAGGATAAATAAACATAGTAAAGATTTTTCTTAAATATAATTTAATTTTTTTGTGTGTTGTGAACTTAAGCCATTATTTATTGAAATTAATTTTGCATAAAAAATAATTTACAGACGACGAGTAGAAGAATTATATAAAACAAATTATTTCAAATTCAAATTAAATAAAATGAATACTGTAGAAAAAGCTAACTTATAAATACGTTTCAATTATAATCCGTACTTAAGTGGCATTAAAAGTTATACTAAAGTATAAAAGAAAAATGATTTAAAAACAGTATTAAAAATTATTTCTAGGATTATTAAATGAAAATAAGAAATATGTATGTACATGGAAAATAAGTACACCATTTGCTATGATTAGAGAGAAAAGTTTTTAGAGTTTGCGTTACTATTTATACAATGATTTTTAGAGCTTTAATTTTCTTTTTTTTTAGTAAACATATTATTTTATACATATTAATCTCTAGTTTTTGTATTTTTATTTTTAAAAATATTATTGTTTATTTATTATTTTGCGAATACTTAACTCAAGTTGCATAGTAGGAGCAACTAAATAATAAATAATTTTATAAATTGGTATATAATTCAGAAAAATTAACTTTATTTATGTATTTACTATAGTTTAAAGAGTTAATTAATTTAATTTAAATTTTAATAAACACGAAACTCTAATAATGTTATTTAATGAATATTGCATAAATTTATATCTTTAATTTAATGATAAACTAACTTTAAATATAATATTTATTGTTAAATTATTATATAATTTTCTATAAAGTTCTTTACTTTATATAAATTTATAAATAGTTTTTTTGCTTTTTATATTTTATTGCTATTTTTTCATAGAAAATTGTCTTTGACATTATGATAAAGCAAAAGGCATTCTTATTGTTTAATATAATTTTATATATTGCAAAGCAATTTTATTTTATTTTTATATTATTTGTTATTATTTTAATCATCATTATTCAATATGTTATTATATTATTTATTGATTTTTATTACTATTCTGCGAAAATTTATTATTGTAATTTGATATTTTTCTGTAAAATGAATAAATTTAAAGTGGAAACTTCATTCTATTTTGTCTAATAAAAATGGTTTAGTATTATATTCAGGAATTTTATAATAAATAATTTTTTAAATTCCCATATTAATTGGCAGTAAAAAAACTATCAAAGTAAATTATCTTAAATTCTTTAAACATACAAATTACTTTTTCCTTAAATCATTATCAATTTGTTAAATTAAATATGATATCATTCATTTATATTTAATTTTTAAATAAGGAATTTTCCATAAAATATTAAAGCTTTTATATCTTAAAACCAAGTAGAAAATGAGTCATATAATTGCGATACAAAATGTTTTTCTTTAATTAATGTTTAATACGCATATTAATATAAAGGCGTAAATAAATTTAATTGTTAATATTTCAAATAATATTTGTATATAGTAAAGAAAATTTTGTGAAAAATTTAATAACACATTTGAAAGCACAAGAATATTGACATTGATACAATTTTATTTATTTAGGTAAATGTTTTTCATTAAATTTGCTTAGTAAATATTTTACTTTATTTATTGCTGCTTGCAAGTAGTTTTATTATTTTTGTTTACAAAATTTATCTAAAAACTTTTATTATTTATTAAGAAAAAAATAACAAATTTGTGTATTTCACTAAATGTTTTATAATATTATTTATCGCTTTGCAAAAACAATGAGTAAAAATGAAAAGGAAAAATACGATGAACGATAAGAATAATAATAAAATGCTTTATATATTTTTTTAATTTAACATGTTTTTGAATAGAATACATAAAAAATATGTAAAATAAAGTGTTTTTCGTATATATTTTATATGTAATTTTACTGATAAAACAAATATTCGCTGAAATGCCATTTAAAAAATAAACAACAAGACTGATAAAATACTAGAATTAAATTGTTTTGATTAAATTAAGGTGTTTTGACATTTTATACTCATATTAAGTGATATAACTTGATGAAAGGATTTATAAATCATACTGTTGCATAAATATTTTTGAAAATGAAAAGGATTTAAATGAATTAACTGCACTAAATAGATGAGATTATTTGAATGTTTTTTTAGTTGACATTATCTAATTGTTTATTAAAATTTTCTACAATATCACAGAGAGCTTAAAGTTTAAAAAATATGAACGATCAAAGTATTATATTGTTATTAAATAAAATTATTTTAATAGTTTTTCAGTTTTTATTTATATACAACGTTTAATAACAAATTTTTAAGCTTTTTGATAATTTTATGTAAATTTAATGGAAAAGATTCCATATTTATGGAAAAGATATTACCCACATATACAGTAAACTGTATAAATAACGAATTCTAAATAACGAAACTTTTAACTATGCTTTATTCAGCCCGCAAGTTATTTTTAAAATATCTTACACGCGTGTGTCTATATTTTTTGTGTTTACCCTTTCTTATTCAATGCATACATTAATTAACCTAAATTATCTAATTAATAGCATGAACAAAAATAAAATTTAACATTTTACCATATGTTGTTCTTACATAAATTAAAATTAAATTTTTTTATGTAAGTATTATTGTTAATATTTATTACATAATTAGCATAAATATACTTTAGAATTTTAAGATAATTTTTCACTACACAACATTTTTTATTTCCTTAACATTTATAATATTAATTTTATTTTGTAAAATATAATTAATTTTTATGTTTAAAGGAAATTTACTTATTATAAAAACATATGACTAATCCCTAAAATAGGCGAATAAATTTGTCAAAAGATTAAGTAAAGATAAAATAATAAAAAGGCAGTAAAACAGGGTATTTGGTTAGACAAAAAGTAGTTTTTTTTCTATTTTAACATGTATGTTGAATCCTTCTTATTTACACAGTTTTTTTTAACAAAAATAGATTTGCTGATTGTAAAAATAGTGCATAAAATAAAGTTACATAATATCAGTCAAATATTTCGTAATAATTTTTATTAGATTCGATTAGACAAAATAATATTTTATACAAAATTAATTCAATAGAATATTAATAAAATAACTTTCATTGCCTATATTTATTTTATTAAATTAGATTGCAAAAGCTAAATATAGATAGAATGTTTATCGGGGTTAAATAAACAATAATTTTATTATAACAATATCTTATATGTTTACAAAAGAAGTAATTTATGATTCCTGAATGTTCTGAGTAGTATTGTGATTGATTTTGAAAGTAAACAAACATATTGTGTAAATTGTAAGGATTTTTATTGATTATTTTTACATAAATTATCGTCAATTTTAATAAAATTGAGATTATCATGAATATAATTTAGATTCTTCTATTTTCTTTATTATTAATTCATTAATTATGTACAGATTATTATTATTATTACTAATTACTTGATTCAACTCATCTATCTAACTTATTTATTACCAGGCGTCTCCACTATGCTTACACAAAAGTTCCACCAGAAATAATATTTGTTATTTTAAAATAATTTATAATAATTTTTTATTAAATCAATAAATAAATTCAATAATAATTATCTATGCATTAATTAATTGCAATTATAAATATAAAAAATGTTTTAATGATAATTGAAAATTCGAAATTAATTTGATTATAATTTTTTAATTTAAATTTTTATAATAACTTTTTGTTTATATTTGTTAATTAATTTCCATGGGAGTATGTGCAGTTTTTGTTTCTTTTTTAATTCATTTCAATAAAATCTTCTTCTTTTCATAACATTTAAGTGTTTCTTTTTTTAAAATATAATTTGTGTTATATTTAACTTGAATTTAACTTTTACTGCATTATACATATGAGGTTAATAATTATAAAAATAAGACACATTATGTAGTTGAATTTTAAAATTGGTTATTGCAAATCAATAAATAAATAATATATTATATTTGCAAATATAATTGTCTGTCTTTAACTTTTGTGAGGAATTTTACAGTTGCATAAAGTTATATTGAAACTTTACTAATTTAGTGTTTGTAGAACTTTTTGTTAATAAAAAAACTTTTCAATATTTTTTGCGTTGTCTTCATCTAGAAAGTTTAACACACTTTAATGCCAGATGTTGTGGCTTTTTAAGAAGTTTTTTTATTATAATTTTAACACGAATAATATTTTGTTAAAGAAAATGCTTTTAGAGACACTAAGTTTTCTATAAAAGTTCAATTTTTATAAAATAATGTTGGTTCCTTATTGCAAAATTGCAATGTCACCAAATGTTTTTCGTAGAAAAAAGTTTAACAATTTAAATTATTAATAGTGATTTGTCTATTATGTTTATTAGAGTTATTAAATAGAAGCGAATAGACTGTGTCTTCTAAAAGAGAAACAAAATTAAAACACTTAACAGTTTTTATATAAATAACACTTTTATTATAAAATAAATTAAATATATGAGTTTTAAACTTTTTTCCTTTAAAATTATGGAAAAACATGATATTTCTCGTTTAAAATTTTATAAACTTAATGTTTAAAATTGCTAAATAAAACAAATAGAAAATTGTAAATAAAAGAACCAACACCACGAAAGCTCCAATAATTAAATTAATAATAAAATTGAAAAATATATATTTTCTACCTGTATCAATATTAATAACGAAGCTTACAGTTATATTTATTTAATAAAAATTTAATCTGTACTTTCATATTTAAATTTTTGCATTTATGCAAATATTATCAATAAACTAATTGACAATATTCATGTGAAAAACTAATTTAAAAGGATTATGGATGTAATTTTTTCTTATTATTTCTTTGGCAAGTAATATTAATAATATTATTATATAATATTTCTATTTTTATTGAGTTTTAAAGACAAAGAAAACGACGTATATTAATTGTTATTTATGCAAGGGAACATCTAGTAAAAGCTTTTATTTACATTTTTATATAATTTTTTTTAACGTTTTCAATCAAATTATCTTATTGTAATTTATTCATAGAAGCATCGATTGTTTCGAAGAAAATATAATTAAAAATATAGTATTTTCGAGAGAGTCGATATCTGTAAATAATAATTTTTTTATCAAAAAATAATTCAAAACTTGTTTACATAACGTTATTGAATGCCAGACGCCTCCAATATAAATATAAAATTCAAAGAAAAACCAATAATATTTGTCTGAAGCTTTAATCTCTACTTCATGACTGTCAACACAAATTTATCTAATTTTTAAATAATATTTATTCTTTTATAGCAAACTTACAGTTTGTGCTTTTAAAAATGACAAAATATTTATTTATTATTACTCAAAGTGAATATTTTAAAACATGCTCCAATTTATCTATAATACGTATTTATTTTACATAAAATTGCAAAGAAATCAAAGCTTCTTATGCTCTTAAACCATAAAGTAAATATGATAAATTTGTTGAATTATTTATTTATTATTTAAAATATTAGATAGATATTTATTTGTTTATAACATTGCCTAAATTGAATTATTTAAATTTACAATTTTATAACTATAAAATCAAAACTTCGTTGTTTACCATATATTTCAACTATATTAAATAACAAAAACATGTTAATAAATGTTCAAAACCAGAGACATGAGTTATGTAAGAAATGTAGTTGTGTAAAAAGTGTAAAAATGTAAATTTTTCCGTTTTTATAGATAAAGACTTAATCAGATATATTGATTAAACAATAAAGTTTATTGTATTTTGATTTTATTAATTATTAAAGCTTTTTTATGGAATCTACAAGAAACATGAGTGAGGTGTTTAAAGAGGATACGTTTAAGCAAAGGCAGATGACAAATACAATAGGCAAATGTTTTTATTATCTCTGAACAAGCAATTCTTTTATCCATGTGCTTTTGTCTACAATTTCTGTATTTTAAGGAATTTAATTTCATTTTCAATATATATTTATTTTCTTCGTAAGAAAACTCTCTAAAAATTATTTATCTTATAAAGCACGAACACATTATATTCTTGATATACGTGTATTTTTCTTTGAATATATTTTTTGTTATTTTATGCTTACAAAATATTATTGGAATCATTTAAAGTTTCAATATAATATATTTTGGCTGCAATATAACACTCAAACTATGTGACTCAGTCAACAACATATGCGGTTTTAAGAATAAATAATAAATAATAATACTACAGTATAATAATAATGCAAAATAAATAATGATATTATTCTTCTTCCTCTGGAAAATCTATAATATCCTTTATGAATATTCAACGAAAATGAGTAAGCTTTTACTAAGCTATACCGCTTGCTAGTACGGTACGTATTTGTTTAAAGAAAAAAACGGAAAAATTTTTGTGTCAATAATTTAAAGTGAATTAACATTCTTTTCATTTATTTTTTATTGATAAAAGAAATAAAAAGTTTTTCAATTTAATTTTTTCTATACAATATTGAAAGAAAATTTTCATTTATATATATATATATTTATTTTTAAAACTAAAATTGCCTTCACCTTATTATTTTACAGTAGCAAGTTTATTTTTAGAGCTTTTTTGTCATTGATGGCATAATGAAATTTTATTTATTTAGTTTTCGAGGAATTACGTCTGTAAAATTAAATTAATTTTATAATTTTATTAATATTTAAATTATTTTTAAATAAAATGTGTTTAATGGTTTTTACCGGGTATAAAATCATTTGATCAATAAAACGGAAAAAATAATTCTGTCAACTAAATTAATTAAAAAAATATAATTATTTTTCATTTATATTTTTTTTTACTTTTTCGATTGAAATTGTTTGTAGAAATTATATATAAATTCGTTTTTTATATGTTTATTTTCGTTTTAATAAAATTGACTGTCAGACACAATAAATGAATTGACCTCGGTAATTATTAACAAATAAATATAAAAATACTATGAGGAGACAAACACAATATATCATTTGCAACATTTTTGCGTAGTATTATGAAGCCAATAAAGGATTAAAATAATTAGAATAAAGTTTCGGATTTATCAAGTGTTATTATCTATTTTCCACTGTACAACTTTTGTTTTGTTAATGTAATGCTTACAAATTTATTAAAAGACAAACATTTGTATTGTTTTAATTAAAATACTAAATAAAATTAGTAATTCGTTCGCTTTAAATCATTTTACTTTACAATTTGCACAATATTTCTCTCTATGCAACTAAATTATGTAAAATAAATGTATTGATTATCTTATCCCAAAGAGTCCTAGAAACTCAACATAATTAACCAAAAAAATACTGAAAATAAACAATTAATAAAGATGAAGTAAAAGGCAAACAATACATGTTATGTAAAAAAAGGTAAATTAATAAATATTAAAAGAAAAATTTACTTTATAAAACCGCCCTAATGGTACCGGAAAATCATTATGTTTTTGTACAATTTTAATTCACCTATTATCGTAACATTATCCAATGATGTATTAAAGTGGTCTTGATGTACTGTAACCCAGTTCTTACTTGTTTTCGTGAAGAGAAAAAATGCTATCATTATTACGTTGTGAAATAATTATAAATTTATTAGAAACAAAATAAAAAGAAAAGTAATTAAAAGTAGGAGTAAAATACCTTTGATTGCGAAAATTTATTTCATTTTATTTTATATAACAAGCTAATCGAAACGATGCGGGTATTCTAGCAGATTACTTTGATAAAAATGTGTTTTTTACGTATTTTAACTTCTACAAGAATTATGAGAATTAATTCGATAGTTTTTCTGCTCAATAAAATTAATTTCCAAATAACAATGAAAAATCTGAATACAATGTTTAATATTACACAGCATAAATTTGCTGAAAATTATTTTAAATAAATATATATTAACGATTTTAGGCCCCTTCACCCTCAATTAGCTTTTAAATTAACGCAATTATAATATTCTTTACATTTATAATTTTTTTATGGTTTTCTAAACATCTGAGTACACAAAACAATTTTTTACATAATACGAGAGTAGATGGGTTTTCTAAGTGCTGTAAAAAAATTCCACAAAGGTTGAAGTATCCTTAGTATTGAAATGAACATTTTTTTCTCATCTTATATAATAATATATTATATTAAGGGTTAAATGGATATGGATAAAACATTTTATTTATTTATTTAAGACATTAGGTTCGTGATATTCGATAATAAGCATTAAAAAAACGGTTTTTGTAAAAGTTAAAAGCTAAGGATAAATAAAAACATGTATAAAGAATACTTATTTTCCTCATTTTAATATTAATTATTGACCTTTTTAATGAAATTTTGCTTATAACCCAAATTCTCCACGTTTTTAATTATTTAATCTTTTTTGAATAAATTACCTTTATTACCTAATGTAAAGCATAAAACAATATTTAATTATGAGATTATGGTTTATTGAAATTAATTCACGATTCAATTATTTTTTATTTATTGTTTTTGCGAAAAAAAATAAAGCATGTAATGCATGCTTTTGAAAAAAGAAAATTATTCGATAAAGCAAAAAATAATCGGTAATATTATTTCATCGGCTTTGTAGAGAGATAGCAAATTTTAATTTATTTATTTTTCTATTCAAAATTAAATGATCTATGCTATTGAAAAATCATTTTATTTTATTTTTAATAATATATACGTTGTAGCTTTGATACATACAAGCAAGCGATTGTTGTGATCCCAAATCTTGATCACAACGATTTTTTTATATATTTTAATATTAATTACTATTTTGTAATTTATTACTAGCCATGTGTTTAAGGCTTTGCTTAGTGTCTAATTTTTATTACGGTTATATTTGTGATTTCATTTATTTCACACTTTTAATTATCTATGCATTTCAAAAGATTTTATTTTTTAAACTATAAAATCATAATCTTCAGTTATGATTTTATGTCCAACAATTCTCATGATTTTTCAAGTGGCTTTGCGTAGACTAAAGATGCATAATATTTTTTTAAGAATTAGGTCATTGTTTTACAAATGATTTTATGACCTACAATTATCCAAATCTTTCAAGTGACATTGCCTAGACTAAACATATATATTATTTTAAAGTATTAAATTATTGTTTGATTTTATGACAAACATATGTCTAGGATTTTTTTTAGAGAAATTGTTGAACACTTTCTTTCAATATATTTTTATTACCTAACTAAAATAAAACCTAGACAAGACCGTTAGCAATAAAATTGCATAAGTTATTACGGCCACTTCGGAGATAATGCATCTTATACATTTCTGCCTTACGCATTTCGGTGCATATGGTTTTTGTCAAATAAGTCGTAAAAAACTATCTGATAATAATTTCAACTATAGTAATTTTCATCGTGAGAAAATATTACTATAGAATATTCAAAGAAATATCATTTTAGATCTCTCTCAATTTGGTATATAAGATTATACAAAATTAGAAGGATCACTCACTATTTTGAAGAAAGTCACCCTGACACTGTCTCTCCGACTATCGACCATTCAAAATTCAAAAACCAGTATCACGCATACCATAATTAAGTCAATCAGTAATTTTAATAAATAAATTGAAAGTTATACTAAAGTTATATATTTTAAAATTAATTAGTAAATAAGTAAATTGTTCTTAAATAATAAATAATATTATTTGAAGTAGTTCGAAGTAATTAAATAAATAAAATTAATTATAATAAATATTATAAAGAAGTAAATATCAATACTGACTATATTTATTAAATAAACGACGATTTATATCATTCACATATATAATAGTGAATATAATATTGTAAGCCAAATATATTAAGATTTTCGATATATTGCTACAAATTACTAGCTGCAATATAATAAAGAAAGAAAATTATATTCTTTTGCAACACGATAAAGATTTTTGCTGTAAAAAAATATCTCACTACAGTCTAAAGGACATAGGTCTTACCTTAATTAAAAGTAAACTTATTAAAACTTACTTTTTATATAAAAATAATAAAAGAATATAAAAAATTTGTATTATACTCTGTACTTTATAGTTGCTTTAATAGATTAAATGTAAAATCGAAAATAATTAATTAAGAATAAAGTACTTTAAGGAATATAAAATAGAATAAGCACTAAATATGTCTATACAATTTTGTATTTACTGGATTTCTGTATTTTTTGCATTGGCTTTAAAGGAATTTTTCTCGTAATATTATTTAATTTTGAAAAAATTACAAACCTAATGTTAAGTAAGAAGTTTGTTAAATGTAAGACTGCAAGACTAAAATCAATTTTCTTATTTATAACAAGTAAATTAACAATAAAGAAGAATTAATTTTTCATCATATTTGTTATATAATATATGCTAATATTTTATCATTATTTATAATATTATGCAATTTATTTTAATCAATATTATTGCAAATTCTTGTGTTATTAATTATTTTCCAATTATGCACTCGTAGATTATATTCCAAAATGTATTAAAGTAAAAAAATGTATTTCATAGTTTGCTTAACTCTTGCATTTATTGATTAATTATTTTATTTTTTAAATCAATGAAGTATTTTGTTTGGGAATTTTAATTAAAAACAAAAAAGTTAAATATACGAAGCTTTTTATTTGTTTTTCATTTTATCAGAAAAGCTTCAATATACCGTCTATAGTATCGTTGCTTTTATTGTTATTTTTATAAAACAATAATAAATTAAATTAAATTTAAAGCATAAATTTAAATGAATGATTTAATAGGCATATAAGTATTGTGAGTTTAATTTAATGAGTATCAAAAGCATTTTATACAACTAACGTGCATTAAGACGATTCTTATGTTGTGTTTGGTGACATGTTTTTTAAGCACTTTGCCAGTAATGTATTTATGTACAATCGATATATGTATGTCTTTTACTCATACGATAACCTATTGTGTACTAGATTAACTTGATAGCTGATATCATTATTTCGTTGGAATACCATTTCAATATTATTATTATTTATTGTTTCTAATCGTTTAAAATAAAGAAAAGAATAAACATTAATATAATTATATTTGTGCAAACATGCGTTAAATATATTTATGCTTATGTAGGTTATTAAGTAAAAGTTTACATAAGCATTCTGGTAATTCCTATTCTTTTGATTAACATAAATAAATTTTTTATATAATTTATTACCTTTTGTATATTTAAATACTTGTGTCATTGATTTTTGTTAAAGTTCATCAAACAATTTTCACATTTCTAATAAAAATACAAAAGTTTTTCATATAGAAATTTTTTGTGATTTAATAAAAATTAATTTTGTATTGTAATTTAAGGAAATCTATAAAGTAAATGTTACCAACTTTACTTAATTATGTAATTTATTAAGTAAAACGTTTTTTGAATGTTCAGAGAAAACAATACATATTAATTACAATTATGTTTTTTAAACAAATAAATTTAATGAGAAAGTATACTTTGAAATATGATTATTATTTATGTGTTTGTTAGTAACACCTATAAGTAATAATAAATTATTAAAGGGAATAAAAATAGTACAGTTAAAATGACTTTTGTATTATCTTTATATGTTTTATTAATATTCTAGTATCTAATTTAGAAAAAAGTCTTAAAGCTTTATGTGCTTTCAGGGAAATCAAGTGTAAGTAAATAATATTATTAAGTTCATACAAAATATAATATTTAATTGAATAATATGTTGACCACCTACACGAAGTTAACACAAAACATAAATACAATGCATAAAGGTTAAAGTTGAATAGGTAGCTGAACATTCGAAATGGCCTTTCGCTGTACTTTATTTGGCTAATAAGTTAGATTTTTTTTATAATTATCTGTGTTATGTCTTAACCTCTCTTTAACATAATATAAATTAATTTTTCTTAATTAACTAATTGATGAAATCATTTTTCACGTTTGTTTATTTAAAATATTAATTTCAAAAAGTATTTAACTAGTTTGATAATTATTTCTTATGTTCATGGATCATTTAATTCTTTTTAATAGCATAAGTTGAAATAATATGCTCATTAAATGATTATTAATTTATATTTTAAGTTATATTATGTTTTACTACGCATTTTAGATCGTTTGTCATAAAAAGTCATGTTGAATTTGTGAGATAAACTATCAGTTAAACTATCAGTAAATTGCTATTCTTGGTGTTAATTATATAATTTCAAAAGATCTAAAGCTTTTCGTAATAAATCTGTAGAGAGCAATTAAAAAATGTAAATAAATGCACTTAAAGTCTAAACTAATTTGAAAGTTTTGTTCATTTCTCTTCCAACCAAGTAAATAGATAGAGTATTTTACGGAAATTAAAAATTTTATCGACTTTACTATGCTTTTAATTAAATAATAATAATAATTAATAATAAGACAAAGTTTATTTTCTCGTCTTGAGATTAATAATTCGTATGAAAGACGAAAATTAAGCAAAGGCGTTAAGTGAAGCTTATCTCCATTGTGGTAAGGATATAAACAGTTTTTCTAGACGTTGTAAGTAGCAATATTAAATATTCCGAAAAGGATTTTTATATTAAGTTATTCAATATTCCTTACACAATATATATTTCTGTTTTTTATTCTTTCTTCTATCACTGCTTTATTAAAAGAAATATATTTGCAGAGGAAAATATGAGTTGAATTATTTATTTGTTTAACGATATAGAAATTCTTTTCCTAAATAAATATATAAATACACCAGGAATGATCGAAAAGAATTCTATTTTTTTTTATATACATATATGTTTATTTAGTCACATTAGATATTAAAAGATAAAAATAAAGAAAATATGATAAAAATTTTTTTGCAATAATAATTTTATTATTTCCAATCAATAACGTTTAGGTTATAAACAATGTCCAAATGTTATCCCTAATACATTGTGACACGTACATAAGTAATAAATTTTTTGTTACTTATAAGTTAATTTTATCGAAATTAAATAATTTTTATATAGAAAATCTTACCACAAAAAACTGCCCTTTAAAGGTTCGTTTTTCTTTGTAAGAAACGTCGTTAATTTCTAATTGAACAATATATTTAACAACCTATTCTGGTTTATTTACTTAAAAACACCGTATTTTTTATATAAATAAATAAAAATACTTTTTAAATTCAATAATTCTTCATTAGAAAAATATATTTTAGAGAGAATTTTGTTCCACGATATAAACTATATAAGACAACATTCACTATAATTTATTTGATAAAATTGTAATCGATCGTTTTGATAGTTTTGATAGACTGATAGTTTTTCTCTATTAAATTTAAATGTTTTTATTTATTTTTTATAGTTTAGTTATTTATAGTTTTATACGAAAGGAAACTTTTCTATTTTGTAAAAGGATAAAATATTTTTATTAATAAACTTCATTTTTTATTGTTATACTTTTAGGTTTTATTGATAAACTTTAGATAGATAAAATCAATTAAAAGATTATAATGTTAAAATTAATTTCTATTTAAATTTAAAAAAATAAAGGATCATATTGACTATAGAAAAAAGTTATGTAATTTAAATAATTTATTTAGTAAGAGAACAAATTAAAATTCAAAATATTATAAAATGTTATTAAAAAGCTAAAGAAGCGACTTTTCCTTCAAAAATTTATATTTTACTCAGTGGGACGATGCAGACGGTTTTAAGCTTTCTTAATTGAAAATTTTCTTTCATTTTTACTTTAGTTTTAGAATATAAATGATTAAAGGAAATTGTTTTTAACACTTTGATGTTGTTTTTTTTAATAATTTTATTCATTTTTTATTGTTTAAAAGTTTTCAAAATGTTTATAATTAATTAATGTTTAATAATTTATCATTAGTATGTTTTTGATGAGAATATTATCCACAACAACTTATAGTTTATATGTTTCTCTTTAAATTAAAGTTGTATCAAAATGTTAGTTTTATTAGAACTAAAAGTTCATTTTAAAACTTAATAAATCTAGCGAAAGTATTCTTTAAATTTAATTATTTGCTTGTTTTTAAGCATTGTATATTATTGGTCTTTTCTATCGAAACAAAATATTTCATTATAGAAGATACTGTGGCTTAAGCTTTTATGGTTGTTAAAATTTAATAAATGTATTAACATGTTGATTATTTATCATAAATAAGTGTTTATGCTTTAAAATTTTTACAAAAAATGTGAAATACTTTTCTATTATTTAAAGATAATAAAACTGTCATTAGTCAGAATTGAAAATAAATTGTATTTTTCTTATTTTCTTTCATACACCGATAATTGCAATATTTAAGTATAAATAAAATTGAAGGAAATATAATTTTAATTATTTATAAGAATTTTTATCAAATGATTTATCCAAATCTGTACAAATAAAACACTTTGGGAATTCTTTATTATTGCTTGTCGGTGAGATTATTTGTGACAATTCTTAAAATATGACATAAACAAAAAAAGATTCGTTATTACAAGGAAAATATGTATCTGGTACAACTTATAGAAATATACTGTCTAAATAATTTAAGGAAATTATGTATGATAATCGTTGAGTGTGTAAGAACAGTTGCCACATTTTTAATTTTCTTCTGGATTTGATTAACATCAATAAGATGTTTTATTTTTATTTGTAAAAAAAGCAGCAAACATGTTTGATTGTTTTTCAATGGCACATAAAAATGCTATTAACATTCCTTACCTATCATATGTTAACTTTACTGGCCTTTTGCTATAAATTGTCAACTGATGTTTCTTATATAAATTTCGTATTTTTTTTAGTGGAAGACAATTATTTATTATGAATGAAAAATTACAAAAACATATATTACTATTGAACAGCTGTCGGATTCGTTATGAATGGAAATATCTCTATGCATGCTATCAGCTATAAAATAGGTTTTTCAAAGATTTCTTCTATTAAAGTCGTGGTTAGCAAAATTTTTATTTTCGTTCAGCAACTTTTTGCGTGTAGAAAAAAAGTTCAAATGAAAAATTTTGTCACATAAATAAAATGTTAAAATCACCTGCTCATGTCTGTAAGAACAAGAATCTAGATTTTTAGACATGTTTTTGGTATTATTATATTGATAGATTGGAACATAAATATTAAATGTCAGAAAATCGATACCAAATAGCTTTTACAAATAAATTTATAAATGATAAAATCTTTAAATATATATTTTAGTTAAGTAATTAAATTTTCTTTACTTAAAGATCCTAATTTAATCAGAAAACCATGAACTATTTTAGTAAGAGAAATTATTTTGTATTTTCTTATTAATAATTATTTTGTTAACAAAATATATATTATTATTATAAAGCTCATTTAAGTACTTATTATTGTGCTTTTAAAATATAATTCAACTTATTAAGTATTATTAATATTTTACTTAAATAGAAATAAATTAGTTAAACGCGATGTAGACAAATATTATGCAAAACTCTTTATGTTTATCAATACTATTTATATATAAAAGAGAATAATATATTATATTAAATAAGCTTTTAGAAATAATTTTAAGTAAATACTATTTATAATTTTAATTATTATTTAAAAAATAAATAAAAACAGTAATTAGTATCTATATTTAATGATTTTAATTTAAAAATGAAAACTTCTGAGAAATGATAATTATTTCGATATGTATTTACATTTTTCTTATTATTATTAAAATAAAAATCAAAGAAGAATATTCTAATAATGGAAAATTCTTTTTAAAAATAGCAAATTTTATTTATAAATTATAAAATTTTTATTTGAAAAAATATTGTTTAATTCTTGGTTTTACTGCAATGCTTAATTTACTTTGATTTAAAATGTCATAAAAATGTTATTTTAGTGTTAATAACTACCATCTACAATTTAACGTTATATTAATTTTGTATTTTAGTTCTCATAACGATAGGAAATTAAGGAATTCGGTTTATTTAAATTGCAAGAAATTGTCTTAAAAATTAATGGATTTCTATAGAGTAATTTTGATAGTATTTGTTAAACGAATCTTATGAAAAAGTTATTAACTTATTGCGCTGATAATAATTCTCTAAAGACATTTATTGAATGTTTTTTTTTGTTAGTTATTCTGGAAGAACAGAAATACACAGTTGTAAGCTTTTTTTTACTATTTTAACGTTTAAATTAGTTTAGCACGTTAATATATTATTCAAACAAGGTCATATCTTATCAGGAGCTATCACTATGTATGCAAAATTAACAAATAAAATCCGTTGAGAAGCTTTGTTTTGATTTAAATTTAAAAAAATTATAAAAGAACTTGTATGTACAACATAATAAATTATTAATTAATTTAATTTAGTAAAGAATTAAGTAGAGGTAACTTTGAATGCACATGGAAACGAATTCTGTTCAAAAGAGAGACAAAATCTTTAACATCATATAAAACAAGTATTAGGAAGAAAGAAAATCCATTAAATACTTTAATTTTCCATCAAGTTAAGATAAATAAATAAATAAAATTATGGAATGGTTAATTTTTGATACAATTTATTTGATAAACAACATTTATTTACAATGCTCAAATTCCCTTATTTATTTCATTGCATTAATAATGTATTAAATGTCTGTGGTTATATTATTGTTAATTTCAATTAAGGTTAAATATTTTTGATGGAATTTGTCATTTATATAATTTGTAACTGAATTCATACAACCATTAAGTACTTGGTATCTCGAAGTGATGGGCAGAATTTAAATAATTTGGTTCTGACAACAGTTAACAAAATACCAATCTGTCTTTATACAATAGAAACAATGAAATAATAATTCTTTAGAAACCATAAACTACTTGGTTTATGATAAATTTATTTTAATTATTTTATATTTAAATATTAATTTATTTATTACAATTATCTGAATTTAATATAAATTTATTAATCAGAAAATTATTTTATTTATAATAATTAAACAAAATCATGTGAAAAATTTATTTATATTTCTAGGAAATTTAATCAGTAAAATCATTAAAATGTATTTTATATTTTCCAATCAATGATCAATTTCATTTAATATCGAATAAAATTTTATGTATTTATATTGGTTTTCTTTTTATTTATTTATTTCTAACAAAACATTTAATTATAATTTTATTGTAATAAATAAATAACTAACGGATGTTAAAAGTAAATAAGAAAAATTAAGAATCGTATTTGTGGTTTTGCCCAATATTAATATTAAATTATTTTGAAAATAGCATTTATTAGTTCAAAATTAATACGATATAATTCCTGAAAAGCATAAATAACAGATTATTTATTTATATTGAATTTGTTTTTGATACATTTAAGTTCAAATTTATGCTATTGGATTATATTATTTCAAATAATGAATTTAACTGGAAGCAGATTAACAGTTAAATACGATAACCTACTGATGGGAAATGCATTGTTTCTTCTTCTTTAACCAAAAGCAATTATTTTATTTAATTATTTTATAAATGCTTTTTATTGCTAGTAATTTATCGCAATAATAATAATAATAATAACATTGTTTAACCTTTTAATAAATTTAATCGTTTTTGTAATAAAAGAAAATTTATTAAAATCCTCCATCCATTTATTATTTAAAGTTTTATTTAAAACATTTTGCCAACGTTGCGTTTTATGTGCTTAATTTAAGTATCGTTTTTAATAAATTATTTATTAATCAGGAGATTAAATTTTATTTAAGGGTATTAAGACATTATTATACAATTTTTGTTACATTATTTGGCTTTATTTTGATTTTAATTAATAAAATATGCTCACTTGAAAATTTTACGGAAAAATCGTACAATAAGAAACCATAAGAAAAATTCTTAACTCAATTTTAACAACATGAAATAGAATAGTAAAATTATTTTAAAGAAAAATCGATATAATATTTATAACTTAAATTTTCTTAAATCGATTAAGTATAGATTTTTTAGACATAAATTAGTATTTTAATAAGTAAATTATGTTTGTAAAATGTGATTTTTTAATAATGACTGTTTTAGATTGAGAAATTTTTGTGGTTACGCACTTGCTATATTTTTTGATAAAAGATTTAATGAATTTCATTATCTTAGCATACACTTATCAATTGTCTGAGTCTTATAAAACCAGCCTACTTATATTCTAAACCAGCAGTTGCCAAACTTTATGACCTTATGAAGCAATAACTTCATATTTATGTATCTCACGGATCACTTATAGGATTTTTTATTATTAAAACTAACGCTGCTGGGTAGCTCTTTGTCTTACGAAATTGAACTGATACAAGATACAAGATTAAATTGATATAATATATGCATCACCAGTGCAAGACAATTCCTTTTTTAGTTACCATTTTTAAACCTCCGTTCTAAATCACAAAATTAAAATTAATAATAGAAAAAGCACTTTAATAAGCATAGAAACAAGTTCAACGGCTGTTGAAACTTCTATTGTCAACAAGTTTATTATTTTGCTAAAAAAAATTGTTTTTTAATTAAAATCTAATTTATAAGATAAGATCATAGAAGGAATACAAAAATGTGCGTAGGTTTTGTCTATAATTTATTTTTTAAATTATTTTATTTGCTTTAATAATGAAGACGAAGTACAAAAAAAAGGAGAATGACAAAGGATACTTGAAATAAATTGTTTCATTTATTTTTTTTTTTGTTTAAATGACTTAGAACATAGAACTTTTACTGAACTTTGTTTTCACTTTTGATTGTTCCTATTTGAAAAATTTATTTGCGTGGTCTGTGTTGCGAAATTAATTTTTGAAAATACAACAAATTTTTCAATAAAAATAATATTAAAGGATGATTAATTTATTGAATGAGAAATTCTTTGTTTTAAATAATTATTGTGTTAACAAAGCGTAAAGGTATGTACATATTTATCAGGGCATAACGTTGCTATTTAATTTATTAATTAGTTATTATTATTATTATTATTATTATTATTATTATTATTATTATTATTATTATTATTATTATTATTATTATTATTATTATTATTATTATTATTATTATTATTATTATTATTATTATTATTATTATTATTATTATTATTATTATTATTATTTTAAATACTGATGTTTAAGCATTTATTATTATTGCTAAGAATGTAGGCAGATACAACTCAATTTCCACAGTGATTGTGTCAATTTTCTTAGCACAAGCTCCCTTCTTTATCTGTTATCAATTCGCCTATATAATAATTCATTTTTTATTCTTTTTTTAATAAAATTTATTAAGGGTAAAGACAAGTAATAAAAAAAACATACAAACAAAGATAAATAAGCTTGTGTAACAAAAGTTTATGCTTGATAAATAGGTTGATCGATTCAGGTTAATAGAAAAAAGAAATAACAAGAAGACAATGATAAAACGTTTCCATACCTGAGTTGAATTGCTAACAAATTGTTTTTTATTTAAATTTATTTTACGTTAATAAAGTTTTGTAACTCATAAAATTTATAATAATTATTATTCTTGTTATTATTTTAAAAAATATCTATTCAAATTGAATTGAACAATTATTTAGCCTTAAGTAACTAAACAGAAAAATTATTATAAATTTGACTTTAAAGTTTAATGAAAAATTGACTTGAATATAATAAAAACACAAAGCTTATGGCAAAAGCTCTATGTAATTAATATTAATTCTCTAAAGTTTTATCAAAATAGTATAGTTTTGTTAGTATTTTATTTTTTTTAAATGTATTTTTTCGACTCTCTGAATTACTTAGAAATTTCGTTATTTTTTTTTCTATAATTTATCGTTGATATTCTTTAAAAGTATTATTTTGCAATTTAATATCTTATTACTTTTAAAATGCGCAACAATCAAAAGTAAAATAAATTCAAATGTCATCGTTGCACAAAGCCATTTAGAGTCATTTTAGATAAAAAGTTTATATTATAAAATATTTTTTAATAAAAATAAATAAATCAATGTTAAGCTTTGCAAACAAATAACAAATAAGAATAACGAGAGACGAAAAAATAATTTAAATATCACTTGTCATAAAAGACATACATTTTCATAAGCTTTAAATTTTAACAGAGAATTTCCACGTGAATGTATATTTTGATTTTTCTTTATTATTTTCAATTTACCTTGTATCCTTTATTAATTTTATGCAAATTTAATTATTTACTACTCTAATGTTTTTTTATTATTTGTTTTAGGTCAAACAAACGGTCAAAAAATATCTTAAAAATAACTGAGACTTTGTTTATTGGAAAATCAGAGAATTTAATATAAATTCAGTGAATTAAATAGTTAAAATTGAATTATAGTACTTCTGTTAACTATTGTTTTGTTGAACTTTATTGTAAAGCGTATTACAGTGTTATGAGAATACAAATTTCAATAACTTTTGTAAATGGAATTTAAGCTTTTAAAAATATCCTCGTTTGTATACGAAAAAATACGAAATGATGCATACAAATTACACAATTTTATGCTAAATTTGTTAGTATTATCGTTATAAATTTTCTAAAAAAGCTTACTGAGATCCAAACAATGTTTATACACATATATTTAACAGTAAATAAAATAAAACATACGAAAAATACACAGTTTTACAAAATAAATAGAAAATTTAACATAATACTTAATGTTTTAGCAGTGAAATAAATTTCAGTGTTTTGTTATCCATTGCTCAAAGTATGTACTTGTTTTATGTACTGGCAATTCTAATATAAAAGTAAAACAATTTTATTGCTATTACTTGTTTGCTATCCGAAATAAAATTACGATTAGGAGTTTCTTGTATATTTGCAAAATTTCATTGCGGGCCTACAATTTACTATGTGTTATTTAGTTTTAGCTTATTGAATTGTTTACTTTATTATTATATAAACTAAAAATGAGCTTTATTTTATGGAAATTTTTATATTTTCTAGACTATAACTGTTGAATTTCAGTTATTTATAAGAGCAACGCGTGCAAATATAGATCGCACCCATAGTAAAGTAAAAATGATGATGTTTAGGTCGTTATTGTTTGTTGAAAATGTATCCTTTTCGTTGTTAAGGCATACAATCCCAACTATTAATAATTTTTTTTTTAATAATTAAATTCTCTATGTGGGCCAGTGTGGGTATATAACCATCCAGTAATTTTTGTAAACATTTGTATTCTCTAAATTTTCATTTAATTAAAAGTTACTTACTTTTACAACAGGATTCGTCTCACTTATTGTACTAATGTCTAAGCTTTAAAAAAAGAGAAAAATTAAATAGCATAGGATGCTCATGTAAAGCATCATATTCTCTAATATTTATTCCGCTGAAAAAAAATTTTTCATTGTGCTGTTTCCTGGTTTTATAATTATTTAATTTCTTTTTTTTTTATTTTTAAAAGTTAAGTGCACATTTCTTTTTTGGAAAATCATATAAAAACATAAAAAATGCTTGAGTTTATTTTACCTAAAAACCTGAAATTTGCTTGAACAAACACTGAATTGTAAAAAATGTAAACTAAATTAAAAATGTATGGAATTCTGTTCAGCTAAAAAAAAACCCATGGACTAGAGACTTTTATGTTGCTGGTAAACCATAGAATGTTGCTGATAAATCCTTTTTTATGCTTGTGTGAATTGATTTTCTTTTCAACATATATATCCCTTTATTATGTTATTACGTTCCGATGGTGTATTTAAGTATTTCACATGTACTTTAATGAAAAAAGAAATTAAATTGTGGTTACCGCCTATGTTGTATTATTTTTAAAAATTAAAGCAAAACATTTAAGTGAGTAATTTACCTTTTATGAGAAAACACTTTAATAAAAAGTACATTTGTATTTATAACAACTTTTAATTAATCCAAATAACCTTATATAGATTTTAATATTTTTTCAGTTATTAAAATATATTAGCATCGTTAACATAGTCGTTATATTTTATGCTCTTAAAATTTATATCATCAAATATTTATATTGTTGAATCTCCTATATTCTATCATAACATTGAATTTAATAAAAAGAAAATCCCTAGTTGTATAATATATTAGATGATAATAAATAAAATTGGGTTAATATTCTACCAATGATAATATTTATTTATTATTTTAATAAAATTTGTATATTTATATATACGTTGCCAAGATTTATTCAAATTTCATTTTCTTTATTATTGGTTTTATTCGAATTAGCGTGATATTTTTGGTATTTTTTATAGGCATGTGGTTTCTTTATCATTCAATTTACATCGAAAAAATGATAATAAAGTTTTTTTTTTGTTGGTTTTTTCATCTTTAAATTTCTTTACTAACTAGATAAAAAGCTTAGAGAAAATTCAATAATTCTGTTTCTAAATTAAATTTGAAATTATTAATTAAAATGATTGAAAAGAATTCATTGTACTTGACAGATAAGTTTGACAACATAAGAGTATACTTTAGAAGCATAAGACTTTAACTAGTAACTAGATACTAGTTGATTCTATACGAACACAATTTTGCGCTTGATTTTAAAATCAAACCAATGTATATTTAATTTAATTTAATTTTTCTATTAATATTCTAGTCAAATAAAAGAAAAACCATTTTCCAACTCAATTACTATTAATTGAAATGGTTTTAATCAAGTTTTATTTTTAATGAATAATAATCTGTTTTTTGTTGAACGATACGTAAAATTTGATTACATTAAGTATTTTTTAACGTTAGATAAATTTTTAATGAATATTTTATGTAAATGCAGTAAAAAATTGAAAAAAATTAAATTTACATACAAAATTTATAAAATAATTTTTTATTCGCCTGATTGCCGTCTACTGTGACTACACGCATCCATCCTGTACTTTACTTTATTTAACCTAATTTAAGCTTATAGAAATTCAATGTCAACTTTTTTATTGTTAATTTATGTTTTTGTTTAAGACTATGTAGTTTTCCGTTTTTATAAACATCCAAAAAATTATAAATATATTCTATGTTCCAAGAATATAAATTTAATTAAAACAATAAAATAAAGAGAAATCAGAATTAATTAAATAAAAGGTCTTTTCCTGTCGGAAAACTCTACGCAAATATTATGCAAAAGTAAAATATTCAAATTTTATTTTAATATTATTATTTTTTCTGGACATGATGTTTGTTTCACTGTGATTATTTTGTAAATATATATTTTAAATAAACATGAAATTGTATGTATATTTGTATAGCAAATAATAATATCAAAAATAATTAATTAATTCTATGGAAATTTTATATGGAAAATATAAATTATTGCTTTTGGTTATTTTAGATATCGAATTTTTCAAAAACACAAATTTTGAGCTTTGCTATCATCATCAACATTGTTTTAATCATTTAATTCCATAAATAATCTTGTAAATTGACGAAAATACCAAGGAATTTTAAACAAATATAGGTATAAAAAAGTAAGCAGTTAGCTAACACATCAGTTGGGTCTAGTTTAGTAGTTTAACTAACTTAGTCTTACTAATAAAAATAACCTTAAAGAAGAACTGTTTATTAATAAAAATATAAGCATATCAGTGCTTTTATTAAAAAGCTTATTATGGAAAATAAACTTCATTTATTCTTAACAATTGATTACAAGACAAAAATTTCTAAGAAATTTGCAAAAGCAGTGCTAATTTCCGGAAAAACAATCTCTATAAAATGTTCTAGACAAAATCCACAAACTTAAGTATTATGTTCGTAAAAGTGCAATAAAACAGGATAAAATAAATCTCAGGAGAAATTTTAAGAGAGTAAAAGTTTGTACTACCTGTGGCATAGCTTTAATAAGATCTACATTTCATGGTTCTGATAACGTTTTATGTGCATCAGATATAAAAAATGATACTGTTAACGAATACAGCTAAAATTTATATAAGAAAAATATTATTTTCTTATAAAAAATAGAAATATAACACGAATGCTATAAATATAATATTTGATTCAATTTTTGATTAAAATTTATATTAAACTAGGTTAAAAAATTTAAATTGAAACCAGATCTGTTATTTAAATAATTTAAATAATATTTATAGCAGAATGGATTTGTGTTAATGGATTTGAAATAATTATGAGGAAGGATTTATTCGATTTCATAAAATAATAATAATAAAAATTTACAAATAATAATTTATTTAAAAGCAAAAATCAATTAATAAGAATTATTTGTATTCATTTAAATGTATTTCATGTTTATTACTAAATTATTAAAAATAATCCAATATAAAACGAAAATATTGTTGAAATTATTAAAAGCTCATAAATTTCTGTGTTTATTATATATAGTTTATAGGCAAATATTGGCAAATTAAATGTTAAAACCTATATTAATTTATATTATCGATTTATTAACTGTTCTGGGAATAAAGTTTAATTTTGGAAATTAATGTATCACTATAAAGTTATTTTAATAAATCATAAAATTATATAACTTTTGCCTAAAATTGGTTAAATATAATGACACAAATTTATACAAATATATTTATTATTTTATAATTGAATTCTCATGAGTTTTATTTTCGTTATATTTTGCTTAAAATACTGCGAATTATCATGTTACGTGATTAGTTTTGCTTATTTAGTGAAAATAAAAATTAAAACTTCTGTGTGTGCCTAATTAATTAATATAAATATTGTATCAAAATTAGTATTTATTTTTATTACTTTATTTGTAAGATCCACCTTTAAAGCAACTAAATTCGCTAAATGAATGACTGAAGTTCCGATTCTCAACTAAATTACCTTGGAGATTAGGATAGAAAACGTCCTGATAAAAAATAAATAAAATTTATAGAGATTAAATACTTTGTACTGTAACAAGTATTGTCTTATTAATAAACTCCGTATTATAGGAAAATTAATTTTGATAAAACAATATTCTACTTTAAGTATAGAAACCAAAAAGACAGGATATAATAGTGTTATAACGGATTTAGCTAATTTAATTTTTTTATTAATTGTTCACCTATTTAATTATATAAAAAAATGTCATTGATATAATTTAGTGATGACCAAATGAAAGGAATTAAGCAAAGATTAGAGTTTTTGTGTATTTAATCTTAATATCAAATATCATTTTTTCGGCACAAACTTTATCAAATGGTATAATATTAAAGGTAAATCATCTAATTATTACTAATTAAATGATGAAAAAAAGGAACATAAATATTTATTTTTTGATTTTTAATAGAAAAATGAATTATTCTTTTGATATTAATAAATATTTTTATCTAAATTAAAATAAAACCTTTTCTTTATGACAGCTTACTATCATGTAGAGATTTTTAATGGAATTTTGATTATATTTTTTAAGATTTACATCTTAGCAGACTTAAAGCTCTGATGGATATTCAGATTATTAACGATATTTCTTTCTTTCAATTTTTATACAAAATATTAATAAAGATTGTATTGAATTTCTGAAATTTGTAACATGGGTAGTATATATCATTTGAGTTCATTTAAATTAAAAAGTTAAATCATTATTACATTGGTAAACAATTATGATTTTAATGAAAATAAGAAGGCAAAAAATAACGTAAATTAACCATTTTCTAATGAAACTTTGCTTATATTGTATTAATTGCCTAAAATCTTAACTTTTTTATTTAATTTATTTTATATTTGAGGGATGTTTTTACTTTTTATTAGTATTCATACTATCACAAGACACATTAAATTTTATTTTATTCACATAATTGCAGTTCTGTTTAATATTTCTTGAAAAACCAAATATTTTTCTAATTTTTAACTAAACATAAACTTGAAATCTCATTTTATTTATATTATTTTGAATAAATAAATTTTATTTAACTAATAAACTATTTTTTTATAACAATAATAATAATAAAGAATTCAATGTAATTTCACCACCTAATGATGCAAAAGCAGAGAAAAAACTGAGACAGAGAATAAATTGTTAAAGCTTTAACAGCTCACTTAAATATGCTTTTTATGTTGCTTATTTTCAGATAGGAGTTGAATATGAGAAAAATTTACTTTTATTTTCAAATTGCTTGAAAAGCATTTTTTTTGAGACTATATAATCTTCTTCGGTTGCTTTTCTCCGCTCAAGAAGATTAGCATAGGGAAATTTGTATTTCTCCATACAAAGTGTTCTCCTTTCTTGATGTAAAAAGCACTGACTAAACCAGAATCAACAAGTACGAAAGTATAGAATACAAATGTTAAAGCTTTCTTGATGTAAAAATGCTTATTTTGGGAAATTTTTAATAAATATTTTTATTAAAAATTTAAATTAATAACGCTTAGCTTTATTTTCTTTATTTTTTATTTTCTGCAGTTTTAATTTACGATGCTTCGATGGTAGTAATTTTATAAGTAAAGTTTTAATCAACTGATTATTTTGTCCATAAATTTGATATAGTTTTAGAATAAAAGTTATTTTAATTTAAGCGACAAAAAATCATCAAAATACACAACAAAATTTTCTAATATAAATCGTCTTTGAAAAGGATATGCAAATTATATTAAAAAATAAATAGATTAACATAATATGGTTTTTGTATGCGTAACCCTAATAGAAGTTAACATATATGTTTGTAAAATCTGTAAAGGGATAATTAGATAAATTTTTAAGTAAAAAAAAATGGGGATAATTTACATTTTTATATCTTTGATAATATTTTCTTGACATGATTTAGGTGAATCACATGACAAAAATTTTATTTTATCTTTATCTTAGGTTGATTTTTACAACTTTTGTCACATATAAAATACCGCATTAGAACACAGATTTAGACATGAATATGGTGTGAAAGGAAGAATTAAAATATGAATATCATTTATGATTTAAATTATATTAAAATTTAAAATATTATACAGAGCTTATCCGTTAAATTGTGAGCTGATATTTGTCTTATTTCTTTTTACAAGTCAATTATTTTAATTATTATCAACAATATTTTAATCAAAGATATGTATTAGACTTACGTTGATTGTTGAAAATAATACAATAATCAAGCTTATTGAGCAAAAAAAAAAAAGAATTCTTTTATTCCGTAATCCCATTTAATCTTGGTTTATCTTTCAATTTAACATGTTTTAAAGTTTCGTGTATTTAGATAAGTTAAATAAGTTTTAATCAAATTTAATTAAATTTTTCAAAAGTTATATAAACATTGTAAAAAGTAAGAATAAATTCTTTAAAATGATTTACTTTGTTTATGTTTGTTTTAAATGTTCGAAGCTTTTTAGTTTTAGTTATAGTACAGAGAGACCTTCAAAAAACTTTAATTTGCAAAATTTGATTTGAAATATAGTAAAACTATTTTTTTACCGGTTTTTCAAGTTAATTAATGATAAAAATGGGCAATTCGTGTATTTATATTTAAATAGATGTTTCTATTTATTGTGAATTTTCTGAAAAATTATAAAATAGAGCTTTCTGTTATCAAAGAAATAACCATATATAAATTGATAAAAATAAACAATCTTTATTATTATTTTACTAATTTTTAATAATTTTAATTTCATTTTAAATAAGGATAACCTTAAGCATAATATCACATTTCACACAAACAATTCATTGTATAAAGCATTTTTTTTTTAAATAAAATAAAATTTCTACTACATACTCTGTTAAGTCAAAATATTTTTCATGGCGCAATTTATTTATAATATTTCGTAAGAACAAATAATATAAATCAGCTTAAGGCTGTTAATATTCTCTTGCAAAGTGTAAACAAATCTTTTGTATATCATATAATGAATGTTGTTCATGTAACGCACAGTCAAAAATAAAGTTTTGCAACGAAAGTGTGCTTAACAAAGCTTCATTGCCGTAATATAATTTTATTATACTTTAGCACATGATAAATAAATGATGTTATGTAACAATGTTGTTATTCTCATTTTTATAAGGTACTGGTTATGCAATAAATATAACGGATTGGATAAAAGAAAAGGATTTTTCAACAAAATTTGTACTATCAAAAATTTAGATAACAGAATGTATAGTCAGATAACATTTTTGTTAAATTTATTTTATTATAAAAGAATACCACTCTGTGTGGTTTATTTAAATTTGTTTTTTAATTTCAATAAATTTCTCCCTAAAAATATGCAAGAGCTACACAAATGTTTTAGAAAATATCGATATAATTGCATTTATTACCAGGCGTCTCCATATTAAATATGTTTTAAAAAATCCTTCAAAAATTACATTACAGAATTTGATGCTTTATATTATGATTTTATTCATTATATTAAAATTTAAATTAATTATTGTTCTCTTGCTGATTGTCACAAGAATTATAGCCACATAAGCACTTATCACTGAATTCTGTTAACATAAACAATGGTTCAGAATTTATATAAAAAATGCTTTTAAAGGAAATTAAAATTTCTATAAAATTTAACGTATTGCAATAGTTTATTTAATTATAGTATTATAGTATACTTTATTTAATTGTTGTATTTAAATTATATGAACAAGTTAATGTAATCAATCTACGACAATTAAAATATTATGTTACAAAGCCATCAGGTTTTGCTTTAAAATTATTACAATAAATGGAAATATTTTGCTAGTGAAATAATTAATTTCAAATGAATACAAGTAATGATTAAAGCTTTTAATAAAAGAATCAGACACATAAAAGTAATTAGATAAATGACAAGAAATTATCTAAAATGTAAAATGACCATTATCAATAGATTTTAAACAGTCGTTTATACTTTGTCTCTGTGTTTGACATAGAAAAATGATGTGTTCAGTAAGTAAATAAACTATAAATAGATTAAGGATCAATTATTATTAATTGTTTTTATGTTTTTCTTTTCAACTCTGCAGAACAATAAGTTTTTTTATTTTTTTAATAAATTTTTCATGAAAGTTGCTTTTATAAAAGTTACTTATAGAAAAGTTTTACTTGTACTTTTTAAATCCGATTAAAATGATTAACGATTTAATAAGAAACGAACGAAACTTTCTCTTCTTATTTTTCATATTGACCTTTATAATTTTGTTATTAGAATTTAAATAAATGAAATCGCTTTAGGTAAAATGCTGATATAATATTAAGTGTTTTTTAAATATAAAATATGAATATTAATTTTTTTCGATGTATAATCAATTTATTAAGTGAATGAAATTTGTGGAATAAAAAGCACAAATGGGTGTAATTAAATTTTTTACGAAGAAAAAAGAAGAAATTTCTTGCTGGCAAAAAAGCAATCAGAATGAATGTATGAAATTTTTGTTTGTTTAGGTTGTTATTGTGGGTGGTGTTTTATAGCTTTAAGATTGCTAATGCTTTTATATTTAATAAGATAGTTATTTATATTATTATGTTTCAAAACATACAAATTGTTTATTATTAACAAATGTTAAATAATTTATTAAGTAATTGAGATGCTGGCACTGTTTCAAGTACAAGCAAAGTGTTATTTAAAAAACTATAAAATTGTAATTTTACAGACAATGTTTATTATGAGAAATATTTCTGCAATAAAACTTTATTATTATTAAGTAATAATCATTAGATATTTATAAAAAGTATATTCTCTGATGCACATAAATGTTGTAGCATTTGGTACAGTTTTTTAAACATAAATTAATAAAATTAATTATTTTGAATTTAAAATCACTTTATCATATATTTTAATTAAGAATAAAATTTATTTTTGGCATTAAAATATCACCTGAGATTAGAGTCATTTAGTCATTAAGTCATTTAAGTTTTAAACACGTCTTGTACATGTCTTTGTAAGTTTTACTTTAGACTAATTACAAGAAACTGTAATTAAAGTGTATTTAGTTTATTTTATTTTTAAAGCTTTATTTAAAGTTCTGCGAAATCTAAACTTTAAAAGAAATATGTATAATTAATTTCATTTTGATGAGAAAATGTAATTGTTTAAACTTATTTATTTAAACATACAATTCTGATTATTTAAAAAAGAGAATTCTAATTATTTATCGAATAATTGACGAAATTAAGTTTACATTAGCTCTTCGTATGTTATTTATTATAAATGAAAAGCATTAAGATTTTTTTTTATATATTTATTTAAACGTACAATGTAATATCGAAGCTTTAGTTTTCTTTTTATAACATTATATGAGGAAATTTTATAATTATGTTTACTATTCATCCGTATCCATTTGTACCTTTAAGCGTAGATTATTTATTTTTAAATCAAAAATTAACACATTTAACAAAAAAAATTAAATTTCAGAAAAGTACAATCTAAAAATTTTACAGTACACTCGCGATAGCGTGAACAATTAAAAACCAAGCAAGTTCATCTTAACGAGCATGTTCACGTTTGCGAATTGTACTTTTATAGGGAGTGGACGTCAATATATATCGTTTATTCCTTTCATTTTATCATTTTTATTCCATATAATTTATGTGCATTCAATTCAACATATGGGTATTATAATGTAATTAAACAAAAAGACATTTTTAATGCCAACAAAAAAAAAACAATAACAAAATTGTTAAGTACAATTTAAGAAAAGTAATCAGTAATCAGTAAAAAAATTGTTCACGTTATCCAGTGTTTACATTAAACGGTGTTCACGCTAGCGCGAGTGTACTGTAATTAATTTACTAAAATCTACTTTGATTATTTTTCAATAGAATTTTATAAATTTGTATCGATTCAAATTTATACATAAATTAAATGAAAAATATAATAATAAGTGATAATTTTTATGCAGAAATGAACTTATTTTTTTAATAATTAAGCGATTAATTGGTTTCAATAAAGCTTTAATCACAACATGTCGAAAACAAACTAATATGGAAATAAATTAATAAATTTAGTAACTAAAAGCTATTAGAAAATAAAATATTGATTGTTAATGTAATCAGCACAAATTCTTTAAAATAATAATGTTTAAACAACCACATACCATAAATAATATTAAACATTATATGTATAAGATAATAAATTATAAAGTTACGAAGAGTTATTACATTAATCCATTAGGCAGAAAAGTTGATATATTTGTCTATATAAAATATGACCAAATAAACAACCAGATGAATGCTTTTAATAAAATGTATATTTTAGAGGCTTTTATCATATAACCATAAAAGTAATAACAACCACAAAAGTTATTAATAATTAACTCTTTACACCCAGATGTTATATATGTAATTATAAGACTTACTTTACCAACACAAAACCTTTAGTTGTCGTTAGGATTATAAACTGAAGAGTATTGCACGTCTGATAAACATGTTTGTAATTTTTATATTGATAATGGTAGAAAAATTAATGGAAAACATTAACTATTTTTATAAATGAATAAATTTCGATAAATATTGTATTAAATGGTGTTTTCCTGCGGTTATAAAATGATGAAATAAATACTAATGACCAATATACATTTCCTGGTGTCTGCCAGTACTCTGGATTATAAGTAGTTTAAGCTAATATATTACAAATTATTCCTCAAACAAGGAAATTCAAAATTAAAATGACTAGATTTTGATATTATTATGCAAAAGTTTTTCTTTAAGCTTTGTGGGTGATTTTATTTTTAATAATTAACGTTAGAAAAAGAGCATAAAAAATAATTAAACTAAAGAAAAAAGCTCTATTATAGTTTAATTAAATTATTTTGCAATGCATTACAAGTAATAGAAGGAAATTTATACAGGAGTTAATAAATTTTTATATAAAATCAACATTTTTTTAATAAAATTTTAGTTAAAAATTTTTTGTTATTTACTTAAACTTGCATAAGGAAAAACAGTTAAGTAATTAAAAAACAAAATTATTAAACTTTTTAAAATGTAATAACTTTTAATGAATTACTACTTTGAAAGTAATTATCTTGGAATTATAATTAATTTATATGCAAACTTTGTGTGTTTTTAGCATGATCGAAATTATGATTACGTGACAAAATTACTTGAAATAATAACTAAATATAGAAGTATAAGTTAGTTCAGATACTGGAAGTTATCTTTTTTACTGCCAAAATATTGGTCATACTTTTCTATTTACTATTTACATTATATTATTTTTATAACTTTACTATATTTTCTTTTCTTTTTAATACTAAAAACTATATAAAAATGGTAACGATTTGTTTAAAAATAATCATAAATAAACAACAAGTGCTAAGAAATACATTTTGATAATAAAAATATATTGGTTGTCATGTAAAAGAAACCACATAGTGAGTGATTATATTGAATAAACATTGTGCCTCTTGTCTTGATAAATAATCGATAAGTTTTTTCTTTCGTTTCTTAAAGTTAGAAACGTTTTGTATCAATAATTCACAAAAAGCTTTATCTTTTCATTTAAGAAAATATAAAAAGTTGTACTTCACTGAATGCACTAAAAAAATACATTTTTCCTCAGTAATTTTCTACATTTAATAACACTTTTACAATAATATTAGAAATAAAACCGAAGATATAACTTAAAAAGAACTTTTATTTGATTACTATATCAATGAATATTGAAACGTTAGTAACAGTCGCTTCAAATGTGTAACAAATGATTGACAAAAGCTTTTTTTTTTTCAAGCGACAGGAAATATAAATATCTTGAAAGAAGTGTGTTTTTTACTATACTCTGGTCTGTGACATTGAACTGCTTTTGTTGATTATTTTATATTGTATAAGAATAATTTTCTCTTTCAAATCCATATGTAAACTTTTATTATAATGAAAATGATACTAAGAAAATTTGACAATAATATTACAATTACAAAATAATCATGATTGATTACGCTATTTATTCATATTAAGATATATTGATATTCAATACAATAATTCTCATTTTTCGTATTGTATTCGAAGAGACATTATTCTGTTAATACAAAAACTGTCTTTGTGGTTTTCGTTATGTAATCCAAACACAAAATGTGGTGTTTTTTTTATTATAAACTGAAAACAGCATTGATTTTGCTGCTTTTTTGCGATTTATTGTTATTTTTTGTTGTTTTAAATAAAAATAAACTTTTTAGAAACATAATGACTTAGTTCCATTTTATTTTATTTGACAACAAAATTTTTACAATATCATTCGTTTGTGGTGAAATAAATCTCTCAAAAAAAGGTTTAATGAAATTAAATACAAACAAAAACAGAATATATGTCAAAATTTAAGGAATATATTTAATCGACAATAATAGTAAATAAATTTATTTGGTTTCCTTCTACAGCATAAAATATCTAATACATGTTGATTCATCAATGCTTAATGGTTGTGGTTTGGTTTATAAGCAATTAAACTAAGTTTTATGTCGTTTAAGACAATTTATTTAATTAAAATATATTGGTATAACGTATAAAATAAGAAGTTTTGTTAGTTTAAAACTAATAAATTAATTTTTTTATACAAATGTGTGCTTTGAATTGAATAGAAATTATTATAATTCAGTAAAGTTCGATCGTTGTTTTTTGTTGATAAACTGAGTCTTTTTTAGTATTAGAGATGAAAACCATTAACGATAGATACTACTGACTTAGTTTCCTGTTTTAACTTTTATCCCATAACTTTGCTCTAAATAATTATTATTTTTGAAAATAAGAAATAAAAATATATGTAGGTTGATTCTTCTTTGTATTTAATATCATTTCGTTGATTAAATAAAAATTCATATAAAATGAAAAAATCAAAATAAAAGCAAAAAATATTTCTTAGGAAAATTTATTGTCTATTATTGTAAAAATGACGTGGGTTTTCTGAAAATGTTTTCTTATGTCATTTCTCCTTAGTTATTTTGTTAGAATTTTCCATTGGGTAATATTTTGGACAAAAGATTTTATAATAAAAATTGTAATTTCAAAGTTTGATAAGTATTTGGTGAAAGAGTAAAGTAAAAGAAATAATTTAAAAATTGATAAATTTTTTAACAAGTAGCTGAGTTTAAGTTTATAATATTTCAAAAGAAATTTTATTTTAATTATATTTTATGGATAAATGTTGAGGAATAGGCACTTATCACTAGTTTATTATCTAAATACATATATGGTTTTTTATTTTTATGTAAAAAACATCACTTTTCTTAATTTTCTACTAATTCTGTTAATTTAGCAAGTACGGCTTTATTTGTCGTTATTTTTAAATTTTAAACAAGAAAACTACATAAAAACTTATTCGCTTTTAATATCCTTTAAATTATTGATTTCGGGTAAATATCACAACAAATTATAAAAAGCGGATAATAGGGTAATAAAAGTAAATTTTATTGCAAAAAAAGGGTAAATTTATAGAACAATAAATATCGCGTAATACTAAATTTAATGCTATATAAAAAATTGATTTGATTAACAATAATTTTACGACCAAAAATTAATGATAAATGTATGCTTAAGTGGTTTAAAAAAAAAATAATAAAATAATTTATTATGAATTTATGTAAAAATGTGCCTTTTTCGAGGATAATGCATGTTTGCAATGTTTTTTTGTTATTAAGTAAAAATTTATTTTCTCCAATTTTAATCAATAATTTTAATATTTAAGTGGATATTAATAATATTTTTAAAAAAACGTCAGGGTAACGTCTCTAAAATATTATTTCTAAATCATTAACCAATTAAACATTTTATTTACCTTAAAGATTACACTGTCTCAGTTTAAGTATTAAAGCTTTTATAATTATTCATTTATATTGAATAATAATGATTTGTATTTTTTTAATCTATTTTAATCGTTGCGATTACTTTAAAATTAATATATTATATTACTTAACCACTGATAATTAACTTCAATATTCAAGAAAAAAAACCATTACCTTCATTGAATTATTTTTCTTTAATTTATTAATCGTAAATTGGACAAAGTAGCGCAAGTAACATTTCATTGTTACTAAAAAAAACCAAAGTAAAACATAAACTTTAGGTAAAGATTTAAAGAAAGCAAAATAAAACCGATTTTGTATTACTAAAAAATAAAATTAATAATTAAGAATGTTTTTGTATATTTTAATAGAAATAATAAACGTTATGGATGTCATGAAAAAGTATTATAAAAAGCTTCTTATTATTATTAAGTTTTAAGTCTTCCGAGATTTATTAAAAGAATGAAATTTATTTATTCCTTTTTTTTCTGTAATTTTTTTATTTATTTAACTTCATACCTCAAGTAACATTTTCTGTTCACCTATCATCATCATTTTGTGAAAATTTGTTCCAGTTTAATTGATATTATTTTTTCATTTATATATTTCTTCGAAAAAAGATTATTTTTTTTACCGAATTACATAACCACATTGTATAGAAAAGTATCAAAAACAGAAAAGAAAATCAATTTTCTCTTGACTTTAATAATGTCATTTCTTTAAAAATCCCTAATAAACATAGAACGAATAATTTATATATGTTTGTTTTTACTGGGTCGTTTAATAACTTCTCATTTTTATAATTGAAAGTAACAAAAATATTTATATTCCTCTTATTTTACAAATAATATGCACATTAAACCGAATAAAAATCGAAATCATGGACAATTAAGCGTAAAAAGCATAGGATGTTAATTTTAAATAATTTTACTAATCAAAAAATTGGACAGTAAATTAGCGATAAAAATCATTCGTGTAATGCAAAATCGAAATTATGTTTGAATTTATTTATTGAACTGTTAACTAAGCTTTAGCAGCTTTTATATGATTCATTTAAAATGTCTATTTGTATAAAAGTACACAGTTTTTATTAAATAATTAAACAGTATATACGGATTTAACTTTTAATAAAATCACTCAAAACAAAGTCTTTTAACTCGGTTTTTTTAAAAAATCAAATTTAATTCTTTTTAAGTGTTTATTCTCTTTATAATCAAATTGAATGTCAAGAGCATTTTTATTCAATGTCAGTTATACAGATTATTTAAATTTATCAAAAAAATATAATAAATCAAACATCAAACCTTTACGATTTTTATACAAGTCGATTATAAAGCTCAAATGTAAAAAAAAATGTTTAATGTTGTGTAGAATAACAAGCAATTTTTTATTTAACAAATTTTATTTTACCTTAATAACTCATAATAATTTACTTTTCCCTTTAGTCTCTATTTATTATAAAAAATACATCGTGTTTATACTAATGAAAGCTAAGAGATAGCTAGATAGAAAGCTATAAGAGATAAATAAAACATTACGTGAATAATTCAAGAAGTAATAAATAAATTTATTCACAAAAACACCTCGCTTAATTATATTATTAATCATTTTTGTTTATTTTATTTGGCGACAATATTCACTAGAGAGTTGTGACGGTAAACATCCGGGATATTATGTGCTTATACTTTTGTTAAGAAATCACTTGAGATTTACACACTTAGGTGTCTTTAGGGTTTCATTTTCATTTATATATTATTATAAACTTCAAGATATACTTATAAATGTATTAATTATCGTCGTTTTTATATTTGGTAACTTGAGTAAGTATACACTCGTTTGCTTGAAAGCACAGTAATATTTTAAGATTAATCTAACAAAATTTCCTTATTCATGTTTTTAATGTTATGTTACTTAATTAGATAATTCATTAAATAATTAGATAAAAACATATATGGGAAACTTAGAAACGTAGAAAGAAAAGCAAAGACTGTATTGGATATTAATGAACAAATATTCACTATCAGAATTGAATCTTCAAAGAATTCAATTGTGTTAAACATTTAATCACTTCATTTACTTTGTTTATTCCTTACCGGAGTATTTTATTTGAATACATCATAGAACATAGCTTGATTATTCTGATTTTTGTTAATTAGTAGTGGTAAGTAGTGGTTTTTCACTATATCAATAATATTTCGATACAGAAATTGTGTAAAATTTTTGTGGAATTTTAATTAATTAATTTTAAGCGTTGTTAAAGCTATTTTCATGCTTTTTCAAAGTTATTTTAACTCATAGATTTTGGTTTAACGCTTCCTATTTAATATTTAAATTCTTTTCCTTTTATTATTTTATGCTTTTTATGAAATGTTGTCTTTCAAATACATTTTCTCACGTAAGTTATGCAACGTTATGCGAGCATATTTGGGAAAGAAAAACATAATAAAATAAAGGATAATATATTTAACATAATCGATGGCTTTTTATATAACATTATATAAATTTATCTATGTTCTGTTATCTATATTACATACTTACTTAGTTCTATGTGCTGTCAAACCAAATAATTTTATTGTTATAACTTATGTAGAAATACATTATTTATCCTAAATAAATTTTATGTGATTTTACTTTGATGATATTTACTCAACTAGTTTTTATGTATACTTTTTTATTTATGTTATTAGCACCGTTTTACATAGGAAATTATGTTTATTTAGATGAATTAATTTTTTTTCTAAAGTATAACTGTTGAATAGTAACACTACGATTTACATAGAATAAACGTTTATTTAAATTACATAGTTTAAACTCCCACTAACAGCAATGCTTTTATTGGTATTTAAAAGAATTTATTCATAGTGAAGGATGGAAAAACGAATTTTCACTGTCGCTAATGTCATCAACTTGGATATCTTATTCTGTTTTTGTATTTCTATTGCTACATAAATCAGTCTAAAAAATAATATTTTAGCATTAGTTTATTCGAAATTATGATATTTGAATGACATAAGCTATTATTATATATCCGTTTAAGCATTTATAAGGCTGTTTAATGGATGAATAATGTAAATCAAAAATTTTCTATTATATTCTTTTTTGCTTTCCAATTTCTCAAGTATTAAACATATTTTTGAATTAAATGATTAAGCACAGGTAAATGATTTTATCTTACTTGCTTCGTTATAACTTAATACTCTGTTTAAATAATATTTTTATTTTGTATTTATATTTATTAAATAAGAGAAGTACTTCAGAGAACGTTGTAAATGGTTCTTAAAATAACCAAAATATGGTAAATTTAACATCAGACCTTACACAGTAAATGCTTGAAGGACCTTTTTTTACAAAATTATTACAAATAAAAGTCTTTTATAAGCTATTGTAGTCATATCCGAAACATGTAGGATGGGAATAAAAAAAGGTAACGAAATTTTATATTAAAAATGCAAGTGGAAATGCTTTACCTAAAAAAAGGGTTAAATAATCACTTTAATGATAACCGGAAAACCTTTTTGTGTATTAAAAATTAATATTATTTCGTTTACACATTTTTCATTTAATAATTAACACAATATTTGTACGATACAGTAGTGTTGTGGCCAAGGTAGATTACTCCATTATTTATGATAAAAATATTGAATTTCTCAAGCTATGTTTATTTATGTTATGCTGCATCCATAACACTGTTTAAAGGGTATAATTATCAAACAGTGAAGCAAATAACAGCTATGAATAAATATTGTAAAACTAGAAAAAACAAGAATTATTATCTTTTAGAGAATCTTTTTGTTTTACATCTCATTATAGCATTAATTTATTTAATAATGAAACGATATTGATTTGTTCATAAAAAGCACTGAAAATTTTAAGGAAAACGTTAATAAATAATTTCCATACGTTATCGTAACAGCGATTTTTACTGATAACCACAGTATTGATGTCGTTTCTTTATAACAACTAATTTTAGTACTTTTAGGCGATTTATTTGCAAAGAAAATTCAAATATTCTGTCATTTATTATTTTTATTTAAAAAAATAAAACTTCTTTACTTTCTTTTTGCTTAATAAAATGAAAAATAATGAATAAAATTTCGTTAATATTAATTTTTGTTGATTTTTCTGTTTTAATTTCAGGCATGATTTTTTTAGAAAGTTTTCTCTTCAAGAGGACATAAACATCTCAAAACCTTGAATAACGTACAAGTTTTAAAATTTTTTAAATTATTAAAGTTTATTTTTTCTTTAATATTTAAATTTATTCCTGAATCTAAACTTAGTCAACTGTAAAGATTGACTTCTTAAGTTGTTTTTCACAGAAGTCAATTTAATTTGAATAATATTATCGATAACAAAATATCATCTTAAGTAACATATTGACATATTGTACTTTTAAACATCTTGAGGCCTTGCACAGTTGCTGGTTTACCGGCTCCTGTATATCAAGTAGATTTTATATAATACTTTGAGAGTTTTTCTTTTATGGATTTATTAACCTATTTAAGTTGAAAACACTTTATTTACTTAAAAAATTTACATTATAAAAGATTTAGATATTAATCTACTCGATATAAGGTATTAAATTTATTTATTTTGTTATAAAATTAAATCATAAATTCAGAATAAATATTTCTATGAATAAAAAAATGAAGGGTTAACCATTTTTATTATTATAAAATTGGAAAACATAATATTTGCTTTAAGAAAATAAAAAAATATACAGAAATACTTGAAGCGTTACATTTTTTTGTATAATCTTGAGTGAAAACTTATTAAAAATATAACAAAAAGCAATATTATTTGACCACAATGGCATATGAAATATAAAATATGATGGCTACATGCAAATGATATCATAATCACTTTGCCATTTTATGCCTTTTGATTCTTTAAAATTCGTGCGTGAATTTAAGTAGTACAGGAACAAATTCATTGCATTTGCTTCACAAAGAACATGTACACGAAGCACCGTAACATATGTAGTTTAAATGGTTAATTATAAAAGGATTTGAATTAATTTTTTCGTTATAATTGTTATCCTACTTAAATAGGATGAACAACTTTAAAATTGTAACAGGCATTATGTGTACTTTCAATTATCGAATTGAAATATTTTTTTTATTATTTATTGTTTAACATTTTCATTTAATCGAATTAAATTCTACTTTATTTCAGTAATTTTATTATTATATTTTAATTCAATGACCTAAATAGTAATTATTTGAGTGCAAAAACTTTTACGTAATTCATTTAACATAATTACTACGTGCAATAGCCTTTTTCCGTTCAACTTTATTTGTTTTCATTATTATTTTTTTAAATAATTTAAACCAGAACATAAATTTTTTACTACTAAATTATGAAAATTTAAAAGCAAAAGCACAATTTAGAAGTAAAATCAAAAAAAAAAAACTAGAGCATTTTTCACCTCGCAACAATATTAATTATTTACCTTTGTATGAACTTTGATTTTTATTCAGAATTCGTAATTTGGTTACTTACTTTTTTTTGTATTAAATAATTATTAAATATTCTTGGAATACATTAGCTTTTCTAATTAATAAATAATAAGCGTGTATGTTTCACAAAATAACAATATTAATACAAAATTTTGAATACTATTTTACATTTTAATTGATAGAATATTAATGAAATAATGTGACTATAATATTATGTAATTAATAATTAGCTTATATAAATGATAATAAGCTTATATACCTAACTGTACCAGTATAGTAAACTGGATTAAAATAATATTTGAGAATATGACAAAACTTTTAGTATTCTACCGAAAAAAGCAACCAACTAATCACATTCAGTAAGTTTTTTAGAGTAGAAAACATTATAAAAGCTTTATTTAATTGAAAAGGTTTACCAATAGAAGCTTTTTTCATACTAATCAAAATAATACTCAGTTAAACTTTTTATTAAATAAATGTGAATTTATTTTCTTATGTATTATATTGAAATAAATCTTTGAATTTTATTTCCTTAAAGAAATTAATTATTTATTGTTAATTGATTCAGGTTTTTATCTAGAAAAAGTGACAATAGCTTACTTGTTAATTGAAAGCACTAAATACGCTTAAATAAACTTCAATTTAGAATAGTCGAATTTCAATGAACAGATTTTCTTTTGCAAGAAACTTACAATGCATTCAAAAGAAGTACGATAATTTCTCAAATAGAAATTTTTAATAGATTTTTTCGTTAAAATAATGAAATTTAATAATTTTAATTTATAAATGTATTTATTTACTATTATTTCGTTATTTTTTTTTAAATATTGATTTCTTTTAAATAAAACTATCATATTTATTGCATAGAAAATATTGTCTGTAAATACTGTGTTCGAAGGTAATGAAATATAAACCACAAAGTGGAAAAATATAAAAGTTTTACCTACTTTTATTAATATAAAATACAAAAATAGATTGTTAATGAATGAATATTATTTACTTTGTTCATTTTATTGATAATTTATTTAAAAAGAAAAGAAAAATTAATAAAATTTTTTAATTTATTGCAATTTAATTATGTATTTAAAAAATATAAGAAAATTTGTCCTTTCTGCTATCGTTTCATTATTATAAAAATTGTTTATGAGATTCGATATTATTTTTATTATTTATATAAAAAATACAGCGAAACCTCGAATAAAGGAAACTGTTGGTTGTTTCTGTTTCCTTTTTTCTTGTAAATAAAAGTTAATTAAGGTCCAAACTATAAATAAAAATCAAAATATGTAATTATTTATTATAGAAATTCGATTTTTAATTCTATAAAAATATATTTTTAAATAAAAACGAATAAATGATTAGCAAATAGCGGCTGAAGATTGTTATTCTTTAACCTTTAACAACTTAACCAACTTTTTAAAGACAGCTTTTTAAACAGTCTGCTTTTAAAGCTTTAATTTTAGACTTTTTATATAAAAATACAAAAAAATAAAATAAAATTTGTTTAACAAAAGACATTAATATCCTATAATTTTATTCTTGAAAATATGTGTTAAGAATGTTTTCATTCATGTAGGTGGCTGTTAAAATGGTTTTGTTAATATTTTTTTTTTTTCAAAAAAGTAATGGAAATACTCTGTAATTTATGTGATAATAAATATTTTATAGCAAATTGTAAACATGAAAATATTTCCAAAATAAATGTTTACTTTTAAAAACAATTCTATTTGTTTAGGTAAATGTTTTATATATATTTTTGCCATTATTTAAAATTTTATTACAAATATTATCTATTGAAAGATAAACAAATTAATGATTTATTAAATACGTAAATATTTTCTTTAATTTATTGATTTTTGTAAATTTCATATATTACTGTTTGTTCTGTCAATATGATATATCCTTAAGAATAGTTGATTATATAAAAATTTGTGATTTGTGAATCTGATTTCAAATAAATAAATTGAGTATTTAGTTACATTGAAAAATAAAATTGGAAAACTGTTTAGAAAGTAAGCTAGTTTTTCCAATAAAAAGTATTAAAATAAATTCGTAAATAGACGGCATATGTATGTTTGAACGTTATGTAAAAGTACTTTGCATATAGAAATCCTTTCTTAATAATTTTATTAGACTAATAGTAGAAGAATTTTATGTAAATAAGTTTTCTTTAGTCAAATACTTTGAAACATTCTTTCCACTGTTCAAAATAGGCCAGGAATATACACTTCTTAAAGCTTTTGCTTATTCTCGAAGCTTTCTAAATATTAAATAGAGAAAATCCATATTGAATAAACTTGTATATGTTAAGGATTTTTATTTTCAAATTTATATTTCCACTGAGTGATTTTTGTATTTTTTTTATCTAGATATCTAGATTTGTATATTTTTTTAAAGGAAATGAAAAGATAAACCCAAATAGAAAGGCTTTTAAGGATGTAAATTTATAATGGCATTTATATCTATATTCTGTTAATTTCAAAACGATAACAATACTTAATGATTTCGAATCAATCATTGATATATAAACTAAATAAATCAATTTTCTATATCAATTTTCAGTGTTTAAACAATTAGATAAGGTTGTTGTCTTTCAGGTTAGAAATATAATATTTATTAAATAAAATATGCTTTTTAATACAATATTATGCTGCTAATTTTGATGATGTTAAAATTTCAGCAAACAAACGGCAATATTTTTTTGCAATTTCTAGGTGTATTAATTTGTATTAAGTATTTTCTATAATTAAAATTAAAAATGTGTAAACACCTACACAGGTGATTCATCTTTACATTTGTATTTATTTGTTCACATTATACTTACTCTTGTCACATAATCATAACATTTTAAATATTCTTTTATATAAATAAAGTATTAAAACCTTTTTTTAACCTTTATATCAAGCTCATATGATTCGTATTAACATGTATTAAAATTATTTATTTGACATATTTGTATAAAAGTAACAAATTACATAAACTAATCTTTATAAATCTTAAATAAACAATGTTTAAAAGGTTACATAAATCCTTTTTAAATTATTATTAATTAAGTTAAAATAGTAAAAAAAGGCAGTAAATCAGTGTGTTGTTAGATAAATGCTAGAAACTGTTTTTGTTTGAAAACTATTTAAGAAAAGTCTGATAAAACCTTTTACGTAAATTAAAAGATTTTCAAATTTATGGGCATTACGTATTCTTTCATTAGTGTAAGTAAATTTTGGGGTTTTAAGTTTTCTGTTTTTCTATTTGTCATGTAAGTAAAATGATGGACAATTTAAACCATTTTGACTTTTGTTGTGAAATTGTAATATTTTAAGCTGAAATATAATCCTTTTAAGTCAAATATACTTTCTGTAACTGCGATATAGAATAAATATTATTAATGAAAATGTATGTAAAAATGTATAAAATGCAATGAAACAATATTTTTCAATATTAAAGCAATATTGTTGAGGTATTTTTTATGCTTTAGCATATGATAAGCAATGATAAATAATGTTTTTTTTAAATAATACAGACACGTATGATAGATATCCTCATAATAATCAAGTACAAATATGTGTTAAATAGTTTTCTTATAATAAAAAATGAATCAAAGAGGTACAATTAAAAAATTATTGCGTGTACTAATTTAGAAATACCACTAAATACAATCATTAATAAATTATTACAAACATTGTGATAAAAAACACTAAAAAGTATTAAAAAAATAACAAAAAACCTTCTCTAAATTAGTCACTTTATTTGTAAATTATCTTCCATCAATAGCAGCTAATGAATAATTATTTTCTCTTCTACTTTGCTACGGAAATTTATTTATCAATGATATATCTTGCTGCTTTAAAACTCAAGGTAACAAGATGAGTTTATTTTCTCTATTTAGTCTTGAAAAATTACTTTAGAAAGATAACTTTTATTTTTTTTAAATGATAAATGTATTTTATAAGGAGGTAGTTTCTACTTTATATAAACGAAATCACTTAATAGATTATGATATTTTATATTTTTGTCTATTTTTAAACGATATTAATCATAAAAAATATTATTAAAGATGATTGTAGCTAGAGAGAGAAAAAATCGTTTTATATAAATTATTTTCTACAAGTTAAATAAAAGCATAAATTTATCAAACAAACACATTTTTTAGTTACATCTAAAAATAAAGAATATTTAATTAAATTTTAATGAAAAAACAGCAGAAATCATTTATAAAAAAAAGTATTATAATTATAAATAAAATTTTATAACAAAGAACTATTTTTAATTATTGTACTTTGTAAGTAGTTTAAGGTATTGAAATAATAAACAAATTTTTAATTTTCGTACTTTAATTTTAACTTTTTAAACTTTCATATAAATGCAAAAAATATGCATACTTTATGCTTACCATACAGTTTATAGCAGAAAAAATAATTCAAAATTGTATAATTTTTTTTGCAGTATTAAATAATGTAAATTGTATCGTTAATTGTATAAAAAATAAATTAAACTACATCGTGGGACATTTTTTTATTATAATAATAAAAAATATTAAAATTTAAAAATAATGAAAATATTTCTAGGAAATTATTTTTTAAAATTGCAACTTTTTTGCTATAAAAATTAATTGATTTATTATTATCGTTATTTTCACTGCGTTTTAATAGCTTTATTTAAGAATACCAAAATCAGTAAAATCAATCTTTTAAAAGCCATTATAAAAAGCTTTTTTAATTATAAATTTTTCCTAATTGAAATATCAAAGAATATAAGAAATTAATAAATAAAACATTCCACAAGGAAGGACTAGATAAATAATTTTCATTTAGTTTCTGTTTGTCATCAACAATAAAAAATCTTAAGCTATTTACTTACTATATCAAGTACATACTTTACCTAAATAGTATATTTATATATTCGCATTCTGATTGCAATTAATGCAAACAATAAAAGTAATTATTGCATACCTTTGACAAATTATTCTTTAACATTTTATAATTCCAAAGATAATTCTTCTACAAAAACCTTGACCGCAATTATTTCTTTCATTTATCTCTTTTAGAATCAAAGTAGATTTATTTCTGAAAGTTTTTGCAAAATTATTTCATTTTCCTTGAAGGTAAAACACACATTTAACAGCTTTTGAATTGTCATTTCGTTTTTATTATTTTTCATAAGAAGAATAATACTTATTTGCGATAACTTAAATAAATACAATTCACCTGTTTGTACTTGATTTTTTATTACTAATAACATAAACAAGTAATGACCTAGTACCAATGCAGTAATGATGATTATAACTTGTAGTAAACTTAAATTCTTTACAATATTTAATTAGTTTGACTTTAATTATTGATAAAAATCTACTTAAATTTCTATTATATAATTAAATTATTGATAATAACTGCAGAATTTATTATTATTATTATAAAATTCTTTAATACAAAAATGTAGAAAATTTAAGTTAAAAACGATGAAATTCACAACAAGCAAGAATACTTTTTTATTCATAATAAATATATATATATTTCGTTATACAAAACCGTTTCGTAGCACAAAACACATAAAATATCTTAATTAATTTTACTTAAATCTTGTTTATCGATTAAAAAACATCAATTATATATTATTTAATGAAAAACAATTAGCAGACATCATGTGATTTATTGCAATTACATCTCCTTTAATAGCAATAAATAACGTTAAACGTACTGAAGGTTAAGAAAAACTCAAGAAAAATAATTATAATACAATTATTGCATAAATCAATTTATATTTTTGTAAATTTTTTACAATTTTATCACTTTTAATCAATTATTTGTTCATTAATGCATTTACATTAAACGATATTTGAAATAATGCTTGTTTTTCAGGTAAAGCTATTGTATTTTACTAGATCCAGTACGCCAAGATCTGTATTTTAATTTCTTAGAATATTTTTAATTTATTTTATAATCTAATCAATTTATATTAAATTTTCACTTAATTGTTTTAATAAAATTAACAGATATTTCGTAAACAATTCTTGGATTGAATAATAAATAAATTTTGTTATTTATTTCGTTTTAAACTGTTAAAATATAGAATTTCACTACGAATCATTATTATTTATTGATTGTTTTCTTTTAAAAATAATCTTTTTTAAATTTAATTTAATAACATTTTATAAAGTGTGCACAACAATTATTATTTCTTCTTGGTAAAATCGAT